>PTEX01000249.1:110185-214509 GCA_003342815.1 Eudromia elegans
GAAGATCTTGAGTAGGGATTTCTTCTAACAACAACATGATTTATTTGGTGAAAACATTCAGACCTAAGAAAATGGCCTATACACTACATTACAGAAAAAGATTAGAGAACTTCCTTGTATCTCATTCCACTCCTGCCAAAAGCAAGAAAATAAATTTYTTCCAGTTTTGCAAAGGGCATTTTCCTCTTGCTCCTAAATCTGGGAGCAGTCAACTGGCTAGAYCTCTGAAGGTGCTTACAGTCAGAGACACCAAACAAAACCATATTACAGGGCAAGTATCTAATGACTATGACGTGAACTGAGGATAAGCTTTAGGAGGAAACTCACAACAGATCTAAAGATTTCAATAAAGGTATCAAATAAAAGTAATAGCCCCAAAAGTTATTTTCCTCTTAACAATGTTTTCTGAGAAATGGTTTCATCTGTCAGGAAATGACTGGCTCTCAAACCAAACCTATTTCAGATTAACTTCCTGTTTCAACACTACTACATAGCCAAGATATTCCTCTCCCTACTCTAGACTTGTACTGAACTACCAGAACACTATCTTTGGCTGACAGTAACTATCAATGGGTTTTGCTGTACCAAATCTTTCCTCTCAGTGAGAGCTGAGCTCTCTAGCCAACAAAACTGAGCACTAAGAGAAACAGTTATAATATCCTAGAAAATGTGACAGTCAATTGTAATGCCCAAAGATGCTTAGCCTTGCACAGCTAACAGATACTATCTTTTACCAAAGAGAGATATGTAAATAGCTACAGAATGTCTTCATTGTTTGTCACCTAGCTCTTACAGTAGAAATTGAGCAAAATGGCAAAGACCAAACAGCACCAAAAAAAAAGACAAAAAACATCTTTTTTTTCTGTACTCTAGTTAAGGTATTTCCACAAGCCAAAATAATCTTTGCACTTCCTCTTAGAGACATGCAATCTCAGGTTTTAGACTAGCTTGGCTGCTATCTAGTTTAACAAATTATTTTATTACTATCATGGAGAAATCAATCATTGTAACCAAACTGTTTCTTATGTCTTCCAATATGCTTTCTTACATAGCTAGACCATAGAAGCTTTAACTATCAAACATTTTCTAACCCTTAAACTGGAACATCTGCTTCTCGTAAGTAGTTCTGAAGGTCTTCAATTATCGTAAAGTGATTATCACCACCAGTATTTCATATAAACATTGCTAAGTAGCCATTACATTTGTAAAGTCAAGGACTGAAAAGTTAGATTGTGTAAGATCTACTTGTATTTCTGCAATGCCAGTTCCTTGCACATGTGCACCATGATATGAAGTATTCACCACAATGACAAATCACAGAGCTTTTACCCCAATTGCTTTGGAATTCATGCACCACTATCTTGGAATGTTTTTGTTATACATTTCCTTCCAGGTCTCTTTCCCCTCCCAAATCCCACCCTGTAGGAAAGAACTATGAATCATGTTTGCTAGCACACAGATTTGAAATTCAATAGCAATTATTTCAAAAATAGTGCTTTGCTCTTTTCTTTTCATAAAGCCCTGCTCCTAGTACCTTAGTGGACCAATTTAAATCTTCTTGTCTTTCACACATGCCAAAGCTCATCACTTTAGGTCAGATATCACAGTATTCTTCAAGTGAACTAAGATGTAGTAAATTTTATCCTTTTTTAAACAGAGCTACCACTTCAAGACCAGGTTTTATTTAACTGAAAGGCTAAGGGATTAATATCATGATACAATAAACTCCCTCCTGACTAAGTGTTTCAAAAGCAGGCTCTGCCAAAACAGATGGGGGGAAGGCAATTGTATATAGTCTTCAGTACTGTGAAAGGCATTTCATTAACAAGGAAAATCAGAGTTCAAAAAAATAGCAAATACTTGAAGTGTAAGCTGCCATTCTCTTTGCAATTGTGCTTAAGAAATAAATTTCAGGGATGACAAGGAATGTAAATATATGAATAGAAACTCAGCCACAGAAATTACTGAACCCAGGAATAAAGCCTGGATCTCATGGACTCAAGTTCAGTTTCTTACAGCTTTCTGTCTCAACATAAGCATGAAAATGGATCACACTGCATTCAATTTCTGCAACTTTGCCACAGGTTAGAAGTTAACTCTGTGCTGTAACCGCAAGCCTGTGACACTGAAGTAGTACTACGTATATCAGTTAAGGTCCAGAAAAAAACAAAAACATATCTAAACCTCTGCTAAGCATGAAGCTCAAGTTAATGACCCTTGAGGGATCTTTTTCATAAGCATGCATTTCTCAAATTGGACTGTACCATGCAGGCTTTGCACACACTTCATTTGCATCAGAGCACGGTATTGAGATTCAGCACTAACCCTTACAGAATCTGTTTGCTGTGCCTGCACGCTGCAAGGTAGCACTCAACCAGCAGCCTTGTAGGTGACAAGCAGTTTTGCATATGACCACTGGGACTCGCTTTGAATCCTTGCTAGTTCATTTCCAGAAGTATTATGCGCAATAGGAAATAAGTTCAGCACTTCTCTAAGTCTTATCCCAGGTACTTCAGATTAGGCTCTAAAACAAAAAAGCCCTAATACACCAACAACTCTTCGGGAATACCAGCTCAAACCACATGAGAGCTTTTCTGCTCTGGAAAACTTAATACTAAAAGATACACAAGCATTTCACTTCAGAATTTGTAGAAAAGTTAAGGCTACACTCAAATCTTTTCTTAGTTTGAAAGTGATTTTTAGCAGCTTACTCCACCTATGACTGTGTATAGGTAACCCTGTTCTAGATGTTTTTCTGAAGACTCTGGAATAGAGATGCTGATACAGCTTCTGCTGGAAAAACAAAAACAAAAAACTCTGCAACACTTTCAATACTGAAGTATTCTGTTCAGTTGTCTTCAACTCCCCTGAGTTAGGGGATCCTTATATAATCAAGTATATTTTGCAGTAGCAGGTAAAAAAAAAGTAGGTAAAAAAGAAAGCACTATGTACCATCACGTACTTATAACAAGAGAACTATTTCACACGTGCATTCTTTAGAATGCACCAAACAAAACTCTCAGGCAGCTTTTAAAGGTCTAGTACAAGTTCAATGGTGTTTTTCCACACAACACTATTTCAGAAGCACTGTTTGAGAAGCCTCAAATTAAACTGTCCGAGTTAGACACTCTTAAGCTCTGTGCTCAGCAGCTGTTGGTATCTTGATTGCCTTAAGAGAGATAGAGCAATGCTAACTCAGTTTTCCTACGATAAAAAGCATCTGCAAAATTATATATTTATTTTTAGCTAATATTTACCTATTATTTACAACTCAAATTTAGCTAGCTCTAATTGACCAATCACAATGGGTTTAAAACAGCAGATTTTTCTCTCTTTCATTAAAAAAATCTGGATAATAGAAAGCACAGCTATCAAAAGACACATACCTACAGAACTGGAAAAAATTCATGAAGTCTGCAAGAATTGTGCTGTATTAGCTATACAACCAGCTACAGYATTTAGAAGTGAAGAGGATAAAACAAAACAAGACATACTTACACGGACTAACATCTCTGTATCTGTTTCGATTTCTGTTTTCTGGGTACTTTGCAACTCTGTGAGGGTAGTCACTGGATTTATGTCGAATTTCCTTTAAAAGACAAAAATTCAGTTTGGTTATAACCAGGAGGCAGACTAAGGCTAGTCTTCTGCAAGTCTCTCAAGGTTTTTAATTATTAACATTTTAAAACTAATCTTTATTACAACTTATGTTATTTTCACTCAAGAAACATGTGCCTCTTTCTTGGCCAACCTGCGGGCATTTAGATCTTTCTACATTTGTACTTGTGATAGCCTTGTAGTGCTATTCATTTGGGAAGAAACTGTTGTAGCAGAAGCAAAGCTAATATCAGGCATTTGTTGTGCTAACCTCCAACTTATACCTTATCTCCTGTGGCAGTATGGGAATCACATAAACAGTAGTGGACCCACAGCTCCTCTACACCAATTGGAAGAATAAATCTGCACAAAAATAACTGAATTAATAGACCCTATGGCTGGTGTAGCAGCCACAAGACTACTGTACAAGGTTTGATAGCTCAATCCATACAGCTGTAGTTAACGTAGGAGGGTAAAAAAAAAAATCTCAAGTCACAGCTGCCCACCTACATCAGTAAGAGATCACTGCTTCGCCCTCAGGCATTAATGTAAACCTCTTCATAATCTTCACTTGGAAGGCATTCAAACATACAGATTTATACACTATTTTAAAGAGTATGCATAAATTCTGAATGGTGAATTTTATTAATCTTTTGCCTCTAATGAAAGCAGGAAGTATCTTCCCTGAAACATCGCCTTCAAACAACTCCAAAATGTGTGGATTTATTTAGTGAGGACCACTCTGAAAATTCAATTAAGGTGCTATTGACAAATGCTGCTAGAAATCTAACTCGGCCTTTATATTCAATACTAATGTCAGAAGCCTTGTTGTAAAATACAGAGAGTTTTAAATATTTTATTTTTAATTCTCCTTTTGTTTTTAAATATTATTGCTATATAAAATCATTTAGGTTTCCCTTTACAACTCAGCTTTCCCATGCCTTCTTTCCCATCATGACAAACAAGGCCTCCTCAAACTTCTAAGAGTCCTCCGTAAAGGTCTTCCGTAGTTACCTAATACACACAAGAAAACTCCATCTGTTAGCGTTATAGTGTTTAGTGTTTATTATGTGATTTTAGTTTAAATGAAGTAACAATTTCTAAAGACTCTGGTCATAATAAAGAGCAGCAACATTCTTTTTGCATCCTTGTATAAAAATCACTAGATTACATGATAATTTTTTATTTTGATACAGCATATTGCAGCTTGCCTTCTCTAGTTCAAAAAAAGAATCTTGTAAGCTTTGAGAGCAACCATTCCCATGGTCAATAAACATATCTGTTACACTCTCTCTGGAGTTCCCAAAAACGTAAGTTGCGTATTATTCCATAAAATAGCAGAACATGTTTTGTTTCTAAACATGTCAGCATCCTCTGTGCAAAACAAGAGACCTGTAGTTTGGTCATAAGACATTAAACCAGTTAGAAACTATTATAGAAAGAGGGTGAAGGAAGGAGAGGAGAGAGAAAGAACTTTGCTCCAGAGAAGTGAATCTAAGAAAGATCAGCTTTAAAACCAGTTTCTCTTAATATAACCCAGCCTTCACAACCTGGAGAAGCAAACTAAACACCAAGTGTAATGTAAGGCATGTTACACAAGGAAAACTTGCATAGAAAAAATAAATGGGGGAAAGAGTGTTACTTAATTGGTCCTTAATTCAGACAGGACAGAAGCTCCAGCAATGTGCAAATACTCTAAGATGTAACAAGTTTTACCACTAGTCTTCTCAGGTACCTGCAACCGAACAGCAAATATACAGAGCCGGACTCTGTAGAAAGAGGAAGAAAATCTTAATACTCAATGTTTTTTTCTTCCTTCCGAATTTTTCGTTGGAGAAACTTTTACTTCTCATCACAAATATACATGCTTCCTATGCACCACTGCATAGGAAAACACATACCACAGGGAAATTCACTGTAAGTAGTCAGTGATTAGATAACTTTCTGTGAGTTTGTGCTATGTAAGAACATGAAAGAACATTTCCCCTTTTTAAAAGATTTGTATTCACTGGTTTTAAATGCAAAACATTTATATGAAGTATACCAAAAATCCCCCAAGTTCGCAGACCTAAAATACCAGTTAGTGGTAATGCAAAATGTTTATTCAAGAAAGTTGTACAATATAGCTGTAGGCAAAACTAAGAAAAGCCTATAAGAAAATTTCCTTTTGGGTTTAATTCTTTAAGCATAATTGAATAACATTAGCATGACTTGTGAAAGCTAAATAAGCCTATTTATTCAGTCTGGACAAGCCAGACATAATTTGCAAGCACATTTTCACCTCATGAAAATTACTCTTTGCAGAGATCTTCTCACACTTCTATCACAGTAATTCTGCAGTTTTCCCTCCCTATTCCACAACACACTAAGAAATAACATATTTAAAATACACACACATTTAGATGAAGTGTTTGGATGACTTAACAGAATTAGCAGGACTTGAACAGTTTCTTTAAAAAAAAAAAAAAAACCCCACGCGTTTTCAAGGAGCAGTTTAAAAATACCTACTCGTTCAAGTAACTGTAATGGTTATTAACACTTATAAAGTAATTTTAAGCAAAGGACACCAACATCATCACGGTGGCCGTTGCTAACCAGCGCTGCTTAGGGGGAAAACAAGCGTGCAAGCAGGAAAAGGAGCGAATAACGGAGCGCGTTTTGTGCCCAAAGACCGGGCCGCGGCGGCGCCTCCGACACGCGGGCGGCCTCGGAGCGAGGCGGAAGCCAAGGCGGCGCTTCGCAGCCCCGCCGCGCATGCGCACCATRCCCGACACGCCGCCCGCACGGCGCGCCGCCGACCGCACTGCGCATGCACGCACCCCTACCCTTACCCCCCCATGAAATGGGGAAGAAACTCGGCCCCGCGGCGCATGCGCGCTGCGCGCCCACAGTTTCGCTGCGCGCACCTGAACGCGAGCCGTGGCCCAGCGACTTCCGCCACCCACCAARGGGCTCACGCCGGCAACGGGCGCCGCGTGCCGGCCGACCCTCTCTCCCCTCCAGCTCCGCTCTCCATGGCTAGCGGAGGCACAGGCGCCGCCCTTGGCTCACCAGATAACGTGCCTGCCAGTCGTTAGCGACGTCAGTCTCCTGGAACTCCTGCTCGATGGTGGCGGACATGGCGGCCGAGGCGAGGGTGGCCGCCGAAGCCCCGCACGCTCATTACCCCCCCGGGAGCGGCGAGGGCGCTCCGTTCCGCCGCCGCCCGCGCGCGCACATACGCTCGCAACGGCTCCCGCGGTCGCCGGCGCCGCGCGCATGCGCGCGCCCGCCTACCGGCCCGCGGGACCACGCCCCCGCCGGGGGGAAGCACCTGGGGTGACGTCGCGGGGCGGGCGTGCGCAGGTGGCGGCCGTTAACGGCTGCCTCGGAGGGGCTGTGGAGGGYGGGTGGTCTGCGCGGCCAGAAAGACCTTGCTTTACTCCTGAAGTGATTGCCGACTGCTGGTTGCTGCCACATGTGATAGAAAGACACAAACGCTGGTTTTCTGCTATAAGAAATATCACCATTTAGCCATAATCAGCAAGGCAATGGTAATTGTGAACAACCCTGATGTTGTGCTGTGAGGATGGAGCAGGCTCTGTTTTAGTGTGCGCTTCCAGGCTCGCACATGCCATGCAGCTCCGCATGATTCAGCTTTTACATACTGTCTGTTCCAAAAAGCAGAAGTATGAAAATACAGACATGTCAGACAAATCACTGTAAGTCATACCCCTGTTGCAATCGTAAAAGCAGAAATGCAAAAATGCAGAGCACACCAATCCTCTGTGATTGCTTCAAAAAGAAAGCCCCTTATGAAACAGCTTCACAAGTGTAGAGATTTTAAAGGTCATGCCAAGTTTAGCAAGGACTCAGTTGCTCAAGCTTCAGGGAAATCTGCTTTACTGATTAGCATAATAGAGAAGTGCTTTTAGCTCTTGAGGCAGCCAAGCTGCCCTTCACACCTCAGACCACGTCTCTGGGATTAGTGCTAGGGGATTGCAAAACCGTGTTGGGACAAAAAAGGGGAAGAAACTGCTAGTGCTTGGGGGGACTGGYGGGCCCTCTGCCCACCGTTCACACCACACAGTGGGCTGGCGACGAGGCCTGGCCCCAGCGCCATCGAAAGCCATGGGCGGAAGAGACGCGGCTGCTGCTGTGACCATGGCCACGGCGTGGGGTGAACTSAGCCTGCGTTCCCTTCCATGGTGCTGTTTCATGGTCGCAAAGCACAGGGACAAGGGGCGCTTGGCATGAGGTGCGAGCTGCACGTGTGATTGCACAAGAATGTTCTTTGAAACACAAAAACACGGAAGGGTTGAAGAAGGAAGGACCTCTGGAGAACTAGTCCAAGCAGGGACAACACAAGCAGGGACACCTRGGGCACACGGCACAGGATCACATCTAGGTGGGTTTTAGTATCTCCAGAGAAGGAGACTCTATAGCCTCTCTGGGCAGCCTRTTCCAGGGCTCTGTCACCCTCAGAAACAGGTTTCTGTTTTCCACATCCAAATACTTGCCACCAGCTGTTGCATTCTCCTCCTGTCTAGGGACTGTGATTCAGTAAAGTGTTCCAAATCCTGTGGCTAACGTTCTCTTTCACATTATAAAATTTAAATCTTATTTTAAATTATTTTTATATCCTTTTGGGGGCTGTGTGTAACATACAGCTGAAGCATAGCTTATGGAATGTCATAAACCAGTAAGTTCATAGCATGTTTTCCCAGGTACTTGAATGAAATCTGCAATATTTTTTCCACAAATGGAGAGTACAAACTTTGAAAAATATGTAGGGATTAGCTTTTCCGGATCATTGTACCTGCCAGACTGAACATCAGGTTGTCAGTCATTTTGTGGGTGTTCTCTCATTAATAATCACACTACATATGGTTTTTGTGAAATATAAACAGGATAACATCTGTGATTTATATTTCTGATTTAGGAGAGCAGAGAAGAATTTATATGTCCATGCTCAAGGTGAAGATTCTTTTAAATCAATATATATATATATRTGTGTGTTTCTTTAAATCTATATTTCAAAGAACAAAARTTGTTCTGGGCCTCTGGGAAGTGGGATCTTGCACGGGCTGCATGTAGGAAAGTAAACAGAAGATCAAAAACTCTGCCAAATAACGGACTTTAAACAAATGGAAAACATACTGCTTCCTCACCGATTTTTAACCTTGAGCAGACATTTCTCAGCACACGGATTCTCAGAACAGTCCAAAATTGCAGGCAAATGACCTAACTTACTGCAGCCCAATGTCCCTTATTTTCCCCCCCTCTCCCTCAGGAGCTCTCAGCCCATGGACATGGATCTCAGCCATAGGAAGCCCCTACAACTGCCCTGCTGCGGATCATACGAGCGGGAGTGAGTTGGACAATGACACTTATTTTCCCTTTGTTCCAGGACAAAGGCTGCACAAGGCTTGGAGGTCTCTGTGGCATGAGAAACGTCATGCTTGGGGCCAAGGACGGCTCTGGCAGCGAAGGAACCGGGCTACTCATTGAGGACCGTGTGAGACTGGAGAAGRGTGCAGGTAGCTTTGGTACAAAGGCTTATGATCTCTTCTGATACGCAGCTGTATCAAAACCTTGTGCTTGTGCTTGCTTATGGTAACTGAGGATGTAGTTGAGACTGTGAAAGCAACTTACAGTATTAGGAGAGAGAGTTTTATRGAGGCAATTATGTTTAGACACTGTAATGCAAAACAGTGCCTAGAGACAGATCATGGGAAAAAAAAGTAACTGTTTATTAATTGTGATTTACATGTGGATTACAAGAGCTTTAACTGGTAAATCAGGGTGTTTCTGAAAAAAAAAGCCACCTTTTGATCTTTTTTTTTTTTTTTTTTTTTTACTGCAAATATTCTGAAAATGATGTACCAGTTCTCTGTTTCCTGGGAACTATGCCCAGAATAAGCCCAGGACTACAGTTATGAAGGTCTGTGGAGGAAAGTTGTATCTACAGCATAAACTCAATACAGTCATTAGAAAAAAATCATTTATTCTATTGCCAATAGTGTCTTCCAGTTCTGTACTAGCTGTGCAGTCAACCCCAAATGAACTCCAATATAGACAAGTAAACTCTTGAGATAGCATGAGACATGCTCACAGTGGGATAAGAGAGCTGCTGGCATGTGTGGGATATTGTTATTTTCTTAGGGCTTAGTATAAATACAATCAAATAGTTATTTCAGTGTTCTCCTGTTAAGATGCCTGCCTTAATTCGATAAACGCCTTGCTGTGCTGGCAAAAACGAGTCATCCCAAGGGAGCTGATATCCATGGCTGTTCTGATCTCATCTCTGCTTTTGGTCCCCTGGAGCAAGCTGTGTACTCTGTACAGTATTGTCTGCACAGCAAACACAAAGGCTCTTGGTGCTTACACATCTAAATGGGCAAGACCACGTAAGGTAACTTTAAATGGTGTTTGCCTGGTGACCTTGGCCTAACAATTAACTTTAGTACCGCTCTGGTGTGGACTAAGTGCTTGTTCCTCCACATTCTCATTTTTTGGGTCATTCACTGGAAATTATCTAAGTATCACTTATTGGAAATKGTCTGTTTTGTGCTGCTTTTCTGAGAATCATTTCAGATATTGGTAGATGAAGAACAAGTTCTTCCCCAAGGTGATTTTATTCACAAATACACTCCATATCAATATTAGCCTTTAAGGAATAAAGCTGTAATATGCTTAAGCTTGCCAGGGTGTGAGAGCATGGGGACATATCGTTCCTGATTTAAGTCTTATGGCTCAAGGCCTAAAGGACAAGTGGATCCTCCCTTCCTCCAAAGAACTGGATAGGAATGGAAACCCAGAAGGGCTGGGCATACTTTTGCCATCTGATAGGGAGCAGGGAAAGCTGAATAAAAGGCTCTAATGGTAAGAATGAAAGAGGATTCATGTATTCTGTGCCTCTACAGAGGAGCCTTACTCTTCTACACATCCAGGGTCTGTCTCTGTTGTTCAAAGGTAGGTGAAAGCTGTTATCACTGAAAGTGCTTGTCAGTCTAAATAACTTTCTTCAGTTAGACTACTGATTCCTCCCTCTCTACAGTATTTTCATAGAATCATAGAATCCTTCAGGTTGGAAGGGACCTCTAGACGTCATCTAGTCCAACACTCCTGCACACGTCTAGGGTCTCCTAGAATGTGTGGCACAAGATGGTGTCCAAGCGGGTTTTGAAGATCTCCAGAGAAGGAGACTCCACCACCTCTCCGGGAAACCTGTTCCAGTGCTCTGTCACCCTCACTGTTAAGAAGTTCTTTCTTAAGTTCCTATGGAACTTTTGATGCCTCAATTTGTGGCCGTTTCCTCTAGTCCTATTGYTGGCCACCACCGAGAAGAGACCAGCCCCATCCTCCTCACTCCCTCCCTTGAGGTACTTGTATACGCTGATGAGGTCCCCTCTCAGCCTTCTCTTCTCCAGGCTGAAGAGGGCCAGCTCTCTCAGTCTTTGCTCATAGGGGAGATGTTCCAGGCCCTTAATTATCTTTGTAGCCCTTTTGGCATAAATTAATAATAATAATAAAAAAATTAAAATGTTAATAACAAATTAAAAGTACTTGTAACAGCAACAGTGGCAGAAGTGCAAGCAGACCTAGCAGGCTGATATTTGGCTAGATAAGTCTATGAGTCATAGATCTGCAACCCTGGTAGTATCCAAAGTGTGTTTTAAAAAAAAGGCCATGCAGTAAAAGTGCAGGAATGATGGAAGTAGTAAATTCTGCATTAACAAGAAGGACAACTCAGCTCTGCCTAGGGTGACTGACTGCCCYGATAAAATGCTACAGTTTAGACCTTTGTGTAGAAGAAATTCTTGGTCAGGTGAGAAGGGAAAGGCTAAGCATCATTTCAGAAATCTGTTATTTAGGGACTTTTCACTAGAAACCATGTGTTCGTATATAGAAACATGTATATATTGTGTGTATATATATATAGATAGATAGCACAGACTCTGTATTATAGTGGCTCCCTGTCCGATTATGCATGTTATTTTCATCGGTGCTCAAGCTTGTCTTCCACATTAAAAAGTTAAGGACATGAATTACAGTCAAAAAAAATCACAATGCACTGCTCATTTCACTGTTATTTGCTAGAGCAGTTTCTTGTAAGAAAATACTATTTAGACAGAAAATGATTTTGTGTTGAGCAATATCAGTCAATATTTCCGTTATAAATTTGTGTTCTMAGTTTTATGTTTCTTTTTTCATCAGCGATTCTCAGCATCTGGATATCATGATTATATCTATTTTCATGGGCATAAAATTGTGTTTGCCTTTTTTTTTTTTTGTAGTTTGAAACAAAATTATAAAGTTTTTTTGGCAATGCGATTTAAAATTTTAATCTGTTTTGTAATTTATTTTTCTGCATTAGACAACTTGAAGTGCCTGTAACAGGAAAGAGCTTTCTTTTACTATCTGTAATAATTATTTTAAAACCAATGTAAGCAATTTCATGGCAACTCAAATCCATCACGTGGCAGTGAGCCTTCAACATCACTTTTGTCTTCCCAGTGCTCTCGGGGTAGCTCTGTGCAAGATTCTTGATATCTTCCCCTGTTTTTAAATTGACACTAATATATCTGATTTCTAACAGCTTCCCGTACAAGCTCGTCCTGCTGAGATAATCAGCAGCCCTGTAGGAGCCACATTCTGTGAGTCACCGTTCTGGTGGCAGGGCTCCATGAATGTGTGGCTGCAGTCTTGTCTGCTGAGATGTTCTAGGCCAGGCCGTATAGAGGAAGGTGTTCATGCTTGCTAGTTTATGAAGACATTTAACCCTTTAAGGACCAGGGAATACTAGATAAAATTTTGCAGATCTCCAATTACATACGGAAGAACCAGACTTTTGTCAGGCAGTTTGATTCCTAAATGGAAAAAAAAAAGATAAAAGTTAGTAGGGTATGTAAAATATATCTTTCCTTTTGTCTTTGGTAAAGGGTTGTAATAATGCATTTGCAATTGATCTATCAAAGTTAAAACCCTAAAAAAAAAGTATGTATATATGTGTGGGATAACAATTCTACTACATTTTCTGAATGCATGGTATTTGGTGCAGTCACTTAAAACCTGTAATTTATGTCCTCATGGCATATGAATTGCTGTAACTGCCACACCACTTTGTTTCTTTTCTCAAAAGAAAGCAAACATAGCCAAAGAAGGATCCATAGAAGTTTTCCAGTTGGAATGCTGTCAAAGTCTTTAACATCTCATTTGAGGCAGTAGAACAATTCCAGCAGTTCAAGCCACGATGCTACTACTTACTGGAATGAATAACTCGGGTAGGAAGCTCACTTGTACAGTATGTGTTCAGTATTCAAATGGATGTATCAAATTCTCAGGGCCTTTTGAATCTTTTTTTTCACACTGTTTCACTGCATGCAAAGAGATGTCCCTAGATATGAGAAGATACTATTTTATTTTTCAAAAATAGTTCTTTCTGTGATAGTTCTTCTGAAACAGACCACTGCAGCTTCTTTAGTGGCAGACACAGGTAATTTGCCACAAAGAAAAACACTTGTTAAGGGGTCCTAGTTCACCTTTTTTTAATGTGACACACTTTCATTGAGAAATGTCTTGCTTATGTGGCAGGTCACTCAGAGACAGAATCCAAAGATAAAATAATGTATTTGTTTTTCTTTGCCTGAGATGGCTGTTTCCCTCTACTGACCTCCCTGAATCAATGAAAAAGAACAGAGGAATGCAGAGGAAAAACTAAGATTTTTTTTTTGTATCCTACTGCAGGCAGTATGGATATCCTTTTTTTTTTTTCTGATTAAGAAAGATGTAGTTGAGTCTTGTGATTAGATTCTTAGAAGTGATTCTGTGAGGAAGGGAGTACATATTTGACTACCACAGGCCACCTGCCTACCTCTAGAAGTTGTTACCTTTGCATTTCTACTGCATATCATAATGACTGCACTGTTGATTTTACATTCCTTCTCTCTTGATGTGTTGGTAATGTCTTATACATAATGTTATGGGATGTAATAAATGTACAACTTAATTTCTAGATCCAGATTTTTTTTTTCTCTTATGAATATGATATAAAGTGTATGCCACTGGCAGTGGTGAAACTAGAAATGGGATTTATCATTTGTGAAACTCTGCCATACCTACMCTCTTTATTCTGTGGCTTTTCCCTGGGGAATCACACAAACCCTGTGATACCTGTATTTCTTGATCCCATAGAGAGTGCTAAAAATCATTCTCATTTAACTTCCCTCAGCCTTGGAAAGTAAGATGAGGTAGATAGCTGGAGGAGTTAACATCATCAACTGTTGTGTCTAAACCCACTGTSAAATATGCACTAACATTCTGTAATATTAATACAGAATATACACAGTTCTCTCAAAGCAAGTGGAATAAATGGTGAGTATCTTTGCAAAGGAGATTATAAGAAAGAATCCAATGATTATGTTATTAAAACCTATATATATGTCTCTCAGGGTAACATTAAACATTTCCCTTCTCGTCCTTTTACCTCCCAYTCTTTTACCTCCCATTAAGAGAAAGTTAATCTGGGAATTCTTTGTTCAGAGGAGTGAATCACTAATAGATTCAATTATAGATTAGATTACTGAAATCTACTTTGCAAATTATAATAACCATGTTACTCTACATTGGAACTTATATGCAGAGCATTTTATCTAATTGTTTTATGACATGAAGTACATTTTTATATATATGTATTTTAAATCTACCAAACATTACTGGAAATGATGGTAATTAAATTAACTAGAACTGGGAAGATTGAAATAATATCTTAATTTTCAACTGACCAGTGCAGTTCAGGAGACAATRGATGAGTACGCATCATGCATGGAATGTCTTTAGTGAGTATTTTGCATGCATGGATAGTCTGTGCATGACACTGGTATACAGAGATACCGTCTTCGCCTGCCCTCCTACCACACAGCAGGGCAATGTCCTCCTATGAATTTCCTCTGCATCTGAGATGTTTCAAGGTTCTGCTCAACAACTGAAGTTATGCTCGGGACTTGGGGATAGCACCTTTTTTTTTTTTTTTTTTTTGAGTTGTGACTAAGTGTGCTGGTAGATACCCTGTCTGCRAGGCACACCTTGCTTTCTCCATAGGAGGGAATGCAGATTACTTTGGGCATGAAGCAGTTGCTAGTAATGAGCACCACTTCTGTGGCCTTTCACGAGAGGCGAATTCGCKCTTTGTTCAGCAGCTGCTCATGTTGCTGTGTGGGAACAGTCAGAGAGCCGGTATTCCCAAGACAGTATGTGCACATGTCCTCAAATGCTCCAGCACCCTTGTGAAGGTGCTCATGCGGGAGGTGCTCGCTTACCTTTGGACTGTGCTTATTTTGATGTGTGTCTAGAGTTTTCAGTTTAAAACATCCACAAACATCACATCAAAACAGCACAAACATCCTCTGTTCCTATGAGGCCATCTAGCTAGTACAAGTAAAGTGTGTAGAAAATACACTGACGACGTGCAGACCTGATTCTTGTCTCATAATAGCTAAGTTTAGACATAATTTGATTGAAAGTATGTAAACACAAACTGTGACCTTGCAGACTTTTTGTACTAATCCTTTAAAATGATGCAAATTCCTTCCTGAATATAAAAAACAGTCTCTTGGGTAATATCTCCTGATAGTAATTCCCTTTACAGATTCCTTCTTGTTATGATTTAGATCTAAAAGCACCTCCAAGTCAAGACATGTGATGAGTAGAGAGGCCAGTGGTGAACATAAAATATGTTAGGTCACAGCTTTCTCTTCAGATTGGGAGCACACCCTTGTAGCTGACTGTAAAGCAGCATTTTTAACTAATGAGAATTTTGCTTTGGGGGAAATGGTCTGAACTGAATGAAACAAAACATTTTCAAATTTTMCAGTGAATAGGAATTCACTAGATGCTCTTTCAGGCATTTATCTTCTGTGAATTAAAAGTATGGATTTCCCTGGAATCTTGTCTGGGATTTCATTAAATATTTTTAATCCAGATGTCTCAAATACTTTTGAAACAATGAGCTATATTATATTGGAACAAATTTTAAGCTTTTTAAAATGAATGCCATGACAGACACATTTTAAACAATTAAACAGTCTCTGTGCAGCATATGTATGTCACCTAAAGGCTTAGATAGGTCTAAATAACCTAATTCTAGAGTTTGTATMAAATACTTGTTTTCAGTCTTCTTTGTTTCATCCTCTCTGTTTTCTTGGGTGCCAGAGGGCATAGGAGTGTTTAGGAGACTCTAGGGAGTCTTTTGGTGTTTGTTGGGGACTGAAACCATCCTGGACAATCCCTTTAGCTTGTCCTAAGAATGGTCTAATCAGCAAATGGCTCCAGCACTGCCTGTCTCACACTTGCTCATTTGCACTACCTTATCCTCAAACTGCCCCTCAGTTAAAGGAAGCCCACCTCATTATCCTAGCAGTAGTCTTACAAGCTCTAATAGCTCTAGGTCACACATGCATCTTGCATAAATAGGTGGTTCAAAAATGCAATGTGTGGAAATTGGAAATCTCAAAGAGAAGCAACATCTATGCTTTGAAAGAAGAGATGAGAGTTATTTTCTGCCAKATTGAAAACATTTATTTAAACAGGTGGTCCTGATAGATTTGGAGAATGTATGCCTTTTTTTCTAAAACATTAATTTTAAAGGCAAAAGTTTGCTATGCCTACCAGCAGCAAGAGCACTGATCTTCCAGAGAGAGTAATGAGCCGGTTATTTCCATTGCTAAGGCTGCAGGGATGACATCAGTGTTCTTGCCATAAATCTTTCAGATTTGCCTTGTACCACTTGCACTGCCCTAGGAGCTCACATATAAGCATTTAGTTGTCTTATTCCCAAGCCATACAAACAAACACAAGAATATTCCCGACTCAGTGCCACCACTGCCCCTTCCCATTACCAGAGCAGTGGAGCTCATGCTGCCGTGAGGATATGGGGACATTGCAGAGGTTGCTGCTTGTGTGGTGAGAAGTGCAGCCTCCTAAATGTGGAAATCAGAGAGCTGAGCCTCAATGAAGGAAGAAGAGGGGCTCTTCATCCCGCTCGTGGTGCAGGGAGATGCCCTTGGAGCTTTCTCAGCTCCCTCCCTCAAGAGATCTCCCGCCACCTCCCTCTTCTTTCTTGCCCACTCTCTTCTTCATGCAATTCCACCTTCTACAAGCCTCACCACGTCCCTTCTCACACAGAACCTGGCTACTACTGCTGCAAAATTAAAATTTTCCCATACTTGGAGAAGCTCTGAGTCAGCTGCAGTAACCAGACATTTGAAACTTTCCAGTCTAACAAGAAGACCACACTGAGTTCAATGTACATTTCTGAAATGTGAGAAAGGAAAAATCCAAAGAAGGGGAAAAGTTAGTGAGAAGATACTGTTCTAAATAAAAAGTAAATAACCATTCTGCAAAGGAAGAATTTTAATGTTTCATTTACCACAATTGTAGTGTGCAAAAAGGGTTTTTACCTCAACTTCTACTTAAAAGTCCATTTCCATGTTGGCCCTCTTTCTTTCCAGACACAGGGAAGCAAATGGAGGAAAGCCACTGATGCTGGTCTCTGACTTTCTTATTTGTGTGCTAAAACTCTGAAGGCCAGCTATTTCACATTTTTACTCTTCTGTTGCTATTTCCCAACATGAGATCCATAGTTTAAGGACAGCTCAGATGTATTTACGGCACTTGAGGGCAAACTTCATACTGATCTGTTTTCAATCCATAAGTACTCCCTTCCTCACTGTCAATTTTGTAGGCCTCCAGGATGTTATTCCAATTTTCCCTGGCATTCCTTTGCAGATTTATGTTTGAGAATAGTTTTCCATCCATCAGTGACTTACTTGTATAGCACCACTTCTGTTTCCCCTTAACTCATCTTCAATGTGCTGCAAAGCATGCATGGTTTGGTAACGGTTTTGCTCACAGGGCATTTCTTAGGCTGATCAATTATTAGTTTTGTTATTTTGTCTTCCTGTACCTTTTTTTTTATAACATCCTAACATGTAATTTGTTTTAGATGGACCTTATATTTTTCTTTACATCTGTGTAATAATACTTTTTGGCAACTGTAAGTTTTACCTTCAGATTGGAACATGCCATTTATTTTGATGCAAAGTAACTAATAACAGATTGTAAGTGGACCTGTGATTGCAGAAAGCAAGCAGGATGACATATAAAGAGAGGTTCACTTTTCTACTTTCCCTAAACACTTGTGGGAGTTCTACTCTCCTTTTGCTCAAGCAAAGACTTAGGGACTTWATTTACCCTCATTCCTGCCCATGAAATCTAATTCCGATACTAACCTCTTTCTGTGATGTGCCAGTCATACCCAGTAAGTGATCCTCTCAATCTGACTTACCCTTCATAGCCCTAATTGCTGGCGTTCTTGTCCTGAAAAGGAGTTTATTCCAAACCTTTCACACACTGCAGCCATCATGGGTGCTTTCCTCTGAAACATCCACTTTTCCTACCTCTATGACATAGTGAGGATGTCACACAGATTAATGGCCAGCAAACTATCTAGACCTAATGCTTTCAAATGCTATTTAATCATAAGCTTCAGGTTCCCAGGGCTAAGCAACCTACTTAATGATTGTATGTACTAGATTTTTTTATCCCCTGGATATAATTGCTGAATATTACTGCTTTTAATTTCCACCATGGGGAAATCTCCAATTAATCTGGGAATCTCCAGATTCTTAACAGATACTAATCTATGTCCTCTGTGGAATATAACAACTTATTATGAAACCACTTCTAGTATTCAGGAATCAAGTAAGTAAAAACAAGATACAGAAAAGTTCATGGATTTCACATGCTTGGCATATCCTCCCTGTCAACACATCTCTTTCAGGAACAGGAAGTTTAACTCTGCTATAAAGTGTTTATTGTTAGGGTTGTGATCAGTGATTGCCCCTAATGGAGCATTTTCTAATGCAGATAAGAGGTAGCCAGAAAAGACAGGCCTCCTCGGCTTCTATATCACGCCTATATAAACATTCTTAATACATATAACGTGATTTACTCCCTTCCTGGCAGGCCTTTTTATCTTTTAAAATCTCTCTCTCTCGACCAGAGCATTTTTTTACCTGAAGAAGGTAGTCCTAAGGGGAAAGAAAGGAAAGCACTGTGTTTTCTTTAAACCCAAGGCAGAGTGTGGTTTGACTTAATTCAGTCGAGCAAAAACACGGAGCTGCCCATCTTCAGAAGAGAGTACCCAGGCTGCCACGGCTCCCTAAGCGCTTCAGGACGATGGAGGGCTCAGGACACTAGGGCCCCGCATACCTCACACACACCCCATGGCAAGGGCCGCGCTTTTCACCATGTGGCCCTCACTGCGCTAGGATGCACACGGGAGCTGCCCARTAGCTCCATCCTGCCTCACACCTCTGCAGCTGGAAGTCAGTTGCAGATCYCCTGGGGTTTCCAGAAGCTCACACACACTTCCCACTATCTTGTGGTGTGGCACAAGGCAGCCGGGTATCAGCAGCGCTGGGAGAGGCTTGTGTCCCTCCTGTGCATTGCCAGGCCAGCCGGCTTGTCTTGTGCTTGTGTGTAGAGCTTGTGCTGCCCTACACTCACTTTTCTGCTCTCTGGACACTCTGGAAATACAGGAGGGAGCTGTGGCACTTGCTTGTTTTCATTGCGTCGCTTTCTAAGTTTCCTACATGACAAAAAGAAGAATGTCTTGTCAGGCAATCATCTGGAAGTCATTCTTTACTTTAGCTTGCTTAGAATGAAGATAAACTATTTATTCACAAAATGAAAAATAGGGAAGAGAATTACAAAGGTTTCTAAAAGACCTAAGTGAAGAAGAAGCAGAAATATTTAAACTATTCATATTATTCCCACTAATGTCAAAAGATGACAAAATATCTGTCTTATGAGCATGCTACAGCACTAGGAAATACCTCTTCTAATGTGGCATGTTAATTTTTATAACCAAGCTATTTTATATCATTCAAGTCCTTTTGGGGAGGCCCAGACAGATTTAAACTTACTCCACAAAACTTATTTTATTCCTTCTCAATCCAAGAGATGGTCTGGCCTTCTATTTTTTTTTTTYTTTCCTTTCCCTAATTCAAATCAGCATTTCCTAGAGGATGCAAGTGCTTCTTTCCTAGAACAGCTGTTGCCTGCTGTACTGATTGTGTATTTGGTGATTGCTTGCCTTAACAAGGGGTATAACCTATCCCTTTTGTTTGATATTTCAGCGTGAAGTGTTTCCTCTGTTGTACCTTAATTCTATGTCAGTTGGTTCACTTACAAAGACACTTGATATAACTATCTACATGGCATAAATATGTCTATCTCCTTGCTGGTTGCTCATGGAAATCAGACACCATAGTTAATGAACACATTAGGATGACAATCACTTTCCCTTTCCCCAATATTCCCTGGAATCTTCTACCTTTGGGTAAAWTAAAGTTTTGGGCACAGTCCCATAACAGATGCAAACTGACCTGTTTGTAGGTATTTTAGAGACTGAGGGCAAAGATAGGTTGCATTTAAATAATTTTTTTTTTTTTAAAAAAAGGTGTATGTATGTAAAGACACCGCAAGAGAATGAGAGGCTTTTAGTTTACTAAAATAAAATGTAAGAAAAATAATAGTCTTGATTTAAAATGTGTATTTTGTTGCCTAACAAAAAAACCCCTTTGTTTCAAGCAAAAATGTGTATTTGTACCATAGTAAAAAGATATTTTAAACATAAAAACAAAAATCTATTTAACTTAAAATATTTAAAAGTGATATTTTTTYCCTAGTTCTTTTTTGAATGTAACACATTGACAACAGTTGTTTTGTGAATCAGACAGGTTTGCCCTGCTCCAGCTATATCGATATCATTGGCTCAAGACATACGTTAAAATTAGAGCATGAGAAAAATATGAATTCACTAGTTATAACACATTTGGCATCCTGTCAAAATATTTTTATTACTAAAAACTGCAAGAGTTTTTTGTTTTTGTTTTTTTACAAATAAGTGACTAGAAACTCTTCTGGAAAGATACACAATTCTTTATAAATATCATTAGCAGTTTACAGTAAAAGAAGGACATTTAACAAAAATAGCAAACAATATTAACCAGGCAATTTTATGCATTAAAGAACTTTTAAAACATATAWATGTTTTTATAAGAACTCACTCTACAGCTGTTTTAATGAAGTTTCAAAGCATAAATTTCTCTAATCATGCTAAAAAGACAAAAAAAACCAGTCTTTCTCCTTAACAATCCAAGTAAGTGCATGAACATTATTCAGGTATGTTTGTTTGCTTTATTCCAATATAAAAGTTTTTCTCCCCAGACATGCAAAACTTAGTTACTTCTCTCGTTACAGTACTGGGACTTTCATGACTGATGAGCTTTGCTTGCTTCTCCTATTGTATTACTTCCCTTTTCTGTATGACTGAGGAAATACTGAAATCTTGACCAAAAAGCTATGGCCTTCTTTGGGATATGTTGACCATGGCCTTATACACAATGCAATTCTCTCTAGGGGATGAATTGTGCAATACTATTTCATTTTAATCCAAGAAACAGGAAACTCTTCCCATCCTCTGATTAGCTCGTCATTTAGGGGAAAAATAATTTTWAAAAAAGGCTTTTAAAGTTTTCTGTTATTTGCAAATGTCAAACCAAATTCCTYACTATTATAAATAGGCAAAACTTAGTTGTCTTAATTTACTTGACAAGAATTTGCAGATTTCTCTCTCCAGTCTTATCGCCTGCTCTCCCTTTAGATTCAGCTCTCTAGTATCACAAAGATATTTGTTTTTCAACTATTCCTGGCCACCTTAGAGTAGGAATATAAAAATTAAGCAAGTATTTTTTTCTTGTAAATCCTTTTTAATTTTCCATTCTCTGCCACTGAAATAATTTTATCGTATCCTTCCAAATACTTTTAAACCTCTTCAGGTTTTATTATCCTGTATCCTAGTAAGTAAAATAATTAAATTCTAGCATCCTAATGTCAAAGTATCCCTTCCTGGCCCAATCTGTTGTATTCTATCACAGTCTAGTAATTCGTTATCACTCCTGGCACACACTACTGGCAAATCTAGTCCAGATATGAGGCTTACTAGAATTAAATGATTCTATGATGTAGGGTTGCATAGTATTCAGAAAAATCATGCTCCATGGCATGTGACAGCACGAGTCCCATCAGTTACTATGGAAAGTATTTTACGGTTTGTGAAAAATAAGTGCATTAAATATCAAACCCTAAACTGCCTGGTTTATTTCGCAATCAGGTAATGGTTTCCTTATAATTTTGTTATTTGTTCAGATATCTCTAAACAAATTCTCTTCACCAAGTGGACTGAACTTGGCTCCTTATTGCCAAGACAATGAGGTGGAGAGAATCAAAATCCTTCCAAAATGATAAACCCGATCTTGGGTTAAAGGTTAAAAAAAAAAAAAAAAGTTTTGGGAAAGATCTGAATCTGACAAATTAAGACTACTTGGGCATATATGATTGCAAGAAACATTATTCTTTTTTAACAGTAGTATCTGTCAAACCAGTTGAACACAGGATCTCAACTACCAGGCAATGAAGCCACTCTAGCAGCTGGAGTACTGCTTTGGAACTGAGAAAAACTATAGTTAAATAGAAGTGTGGTTTGCTTTTATTTATCATCTTCCTCATCTCATGGTTATTTTATTGCCTCTAAGCCTACTAAGTACATAATCATTTGGATTTTAGTGAATTGTTTATTTTTTCTAGTTAACAGCTGCTGGCTACTAAAGCCACCTTCAGAGTAACCAGAAGATAACATGGCAGTCTACGCTTACGGATAAGACATTCCTTAAAACCAAGGCACCAGACCAATCTTGTGCTCAGTGACACCAAGACTGGAGGGTATCAAGGAAACAGCAGCACCGCTCTTCCCAAGAGCCCYGTGAGGCTGATCCTGCACTTCTCAAGCTCCAGGGAAGCGCCCAYGCTGGCACGGGGCGCTCTGCAAGGCAGTGCTCACGGGTGAACGTTCAGCCCTCAGGAGTCTCCAGCTGTGTTGGGCCATTTGTTTTGTATGGCCCTCAAACTCCACCCTAGGCACTACCGGTTTATTGCACGTGGCCAGAACTGAGACATTTGTGAACTTTTCTTTTTCAAAGAAAAACTCTCTGTTCTGCTTCCTCTCCAGAGTCTTTCCCATGATCCCAAACCTATCTTATCTCAGCAGGCCTCGTGCTCTGTTGTCCCACAGTTTGCTCAGGGCTGGCCTGGTAGTAGTCACCAATAGATATTAAATCACAAAAATACATCACAAACTATAAAGCCAAATCAAAAGATAAATTGTAAGTACAAGAGTAAACATTCTCTGCTGAAGAATGAATAACGAAGTGATGTGTGAACTGTTTATCGGATATGCATCACCGCCGTGCCTAAGCGCGTGAGGAGCAGGGCAAGGTAAAACGCGAGCGGGTCTTCCCGGACCCCGCTCCCGGGCAGGGAAGGGGCGGCAGCAGCAGCACAACGGCGCTCGCGTTTGAGGGGGCTCGCAGGAACACGAGGTCAGCACTGCCGCCTGCCGGGGCACAGCGCTCACGCCCCGTTCGCGCTTTACCCATTCTATCACAACTGCTCTTCACTGTTCTGAGTAGYGGGGTTTTTTTAAAACATAAACGTGAAGTGAGAAATACAGCCCAGAGCCGACGCGTAATTTAAGCTGAAAAACCCCGACCTCACATTCCGACTGGGCCTCGGAAGACTGTCTCCAGACAGCGCGGCTGCGGCTTCCCGAGCCGCCAGGAGAGTTGCTGCCATTTCCCGTTAAAAAAAGACCGCTCGGTGCTGCTTCCGGAGACCCGCTCACCATGCACCCCCGCAGTTTCCCCTGCGCGACCGGCTTCATGGAACCGCTACCGGCCGTTACACAGAGCCGCGACCGGCCGTGGGCGGGGCGCCCCAACGGCCGCGCGACAGGCCCCGCCCGCGCGGGAGCCGCGAGTGCGCGTGCGCGGCGGCGCGGAGGGCGCTGGGGCAGAGCGCGCGGCGGCGGCCGTTACCGGCGCGCCCGTGCCCTGCCCTGTTCTCCCCCGGCGCGCGTGAGGAGGGGCTCGCGGCGCGGCCATGTTCGTGGCGCGCAGCATCGCCGCGGATCACCGCGACCTCATCCACGATGTCTCCTTCGACTTCCACGGGCGGCGCATGGCGACCTGCTCCAGCGACCAGAGCGTCAAAGTGAGCGCGGGCCGCGGTGCGGGGGCCGCGCCGGCCGAGGCCCGAGCGCGGCGGCTCTCGAGCCAGGGTGGATTTGCGCATGGTGTCCGTTTTTGTGTGCCTGTTTGTGCGCGTCCCATATTTTATGGATCCGGAAAGTGTTTGCAAAAGCCTCGGTGCTTTTCCATTTAATAACTAGGTCTAGTTACATTGTTAAACGACCCCTCTTCCCTCCTCTGCACTTAAAAAAAAAAAAAAAAAAAAATCACCCCCAAACAAATAAACTGATTACTGAGCCAACCTTTGATCTGGATTGTGTATGTAAAGTCACAGTGAATATACTTATAGATGCCATGAGGTAGATGAAATTTACAGGCAGTGTTGTTCAGTGGTAWAATGTTGCTTGCCTGTCATACCGATATCTTTTATAGGAGAAATTCTCCAAAATTTTACAATATTGCTGGCATAGCAGCATATTTGGTGTATGTTTTAAGTCTCTTTTGCCCTAGATGGGCCCTGCAGAATAGGCATCAGGAAGAAATTATCATGAAGTTGACCTAGTGAATAGTTTATAACCCAGGTTGCATTAGACATCTGAAATGGCAGAAGCGAAGTAATAATTTGACATGGTTGTATAGTGAATGAGTGAGAAACAACGAGTAGCTGCCAGGGGCCTGATGTCCTATTTCCTTGAGAGATTGCTCAAGAAGTCCTTCATGATCTCTGAAAAAGCTGCAAAGAAAACAGTTTTGGAAAGCTGAAAGAAGTTATTGAGAAAATGGTTCTAGTTCTGTTAGACCTACTAGGAACAAAATCAGTTAATCCACTGAGATCAGTTGTCTTTTCCTGCCCTGATCTGTCCATGGGAATTGCCAGGAGCTACATCAGGATTTTGGGACTTTCTCTGAGCATGTGCTGTTGAGAAGCACAGAAGCACTACGGTAAAGCAAAGTGATTTGGGCATGCACATCGAAGCAAAGTGATGAAAATGGTAATGCTTTGTTTTCTGTAAATTGTAGTTTTAAAAAGAATAATAGAACTTCTGGTGTAGGGGGTTTTGCAGACGTCTGTACCCCATGAATCCTCCTCCTGGCCCTCTGGAAGGATGTTTTTAAGACTGAGTGAAGTGCAGCTGTGTATCAAAGCAGGAGCAAAATAATTTGTGGTCCCTTTTTGGGTTTGTTTGATTGCTTTTTAATGGCTTTTCTTAAAATACTATCTGGTGAGCTTAATATGCAGGTTGTTTGATTGTATTTTGATTTCTYGATAGGTCTGGGACAAAAGTGAAAATGGAGATTGGCATTGTACTGCCAGCTGGAAGGTTTGTATTGATAATTACCTAACTACACCATAATTTTGCCAATGATTTGTCAAAATAMACTTAGTTCTTATATATATGCTTTTGTTTCTTGTAAATAATTTTAAATAAAATGGTAATACCTYTCACTTAAAGCAGAGGTTGGATGCAGTCTTGTACTTAATTAGCTTGGCAGAATTTGTTATCAGTAAATTTACTGGTAACAGGAGTATGGAAGGTGGAAAACAATTATCTATKATTTTAACTGAATGCCTCATTTTTATATATCCTAATAAAAAAGAGACTAGTAAATGTTTACAGCATTGGGCTGTCTGTATTTTTTCATAACTTTTCTGAGAACTGTGTTATCATATGAAAACACGTCTCTTTCATTAGGATAACTGAGGCATTCARTTTTTGAATTGTACTTAATCATCTATATAGTAGGACTGTGTAAATACTAAACCTTATAAATGAAAATGCAAGTGAAGGTTTTGAGTTTTCTTTAGAAAAGAAGCATTTGTTTCACTGAGTGTGAAAGAGGAATTTGTTATGAGGAAGGAGAAGAAGAGCAATACTCTACATACACTTCAGAAAAGTACAGGGGAACTGATAATAGCTGAAAAATGAGAATAATCCTTTAATTTTTGCATCAAGGCAATACCTTACCWTGTAACCATTTGTTGGAACTTAGTGTTTAAATTAGTAATGAAAAAATAAAAACATTTATATATCACTTATATAAATAAAACAAKCTTTGAAATAAACTTATAATAATTAACCGATAGAAGTGAAACTTTGCATTGCTTAAAGAAATAAACAAATTCAGCAGTTGCTGWATAAGTTTGAGCCTTATAAAAGAGGAATGGTCTTACTACTTTCTAGTGTTTATTTTTTTTCAGCAGTTAAAGGCTGATTGCTTGGAATTACACAGTAAATATGTTTCCCTTATTTATGGYATTTTGGTTTTATCTTGCAGACGCATAGTGGATCTGTGTGGCGTGTAACATGGGCTCATCCAGAGTTTGGGCAGGTCTTGGCTTCCTGCTCTTTTGATAGAACTGCAGCTGTTTGGGAAGAAATAGTGGGAGAGTCAAATGATAAACTCCGTGGGCAGAGTCACTGGGTGAGACTTGAATGTATTAACTACAGTTTTTGTGTGTTCTCATATAAACATATTTTCCATTCCCTAATAATTGGTTTGTTTATTATAATGGACTGAAGTTTTTGAATGTTTGATCTCTAGATTTAAGCAGAAGACTGAAATTAAAAATTGTTCCAAATGCTGAGTTACCAGACACTTCTGGTAACTTTACAAAGAGAATTCGAGGTCTAAGCAGATTATTTTGCAAGTATTTGTAATGTGTAGTTTCATATATCTCAGTCAATATGCTATTGTGTCTTTGCAATGTTGTTTACTTTAGGTTGTTAAAATATCTACCATATACCGAAGTCTTATAATACTAAAACACACACCTATGAAAAATTAGGCACCACTGGCACCCAGTTTGGGGTGCAAGCTGGCATTCCTGCGGAGGAGGCAGTTGAGACTTCTGTCTTTCTTCCCAAACTTGTACTACTTGACAGGAGAGGAGACAATTTGGAAAAACAAGAGCTTTCTTTTTTTTTTCTTTTTTTTTTTAATTTCTGTCTTTGTTTACAGGTAAAGAGGACAACTCTAGTGGACAGCCGGACATCTGTTACAGATGTTAAGTTTGCTCCCAAGCATATGGGTCTTATGTTAGCAACTTGTTCAGCAGATGGAGTCGTAAGGATCTATGAAGCCCCAGATGTGATGAATCTCAGTCAGTGGTCACTGCAGCATGAAATCTCTTGTAAGCTCAGCTGCAGTTGCATTTCTTGGAATCCTTCAAGGTATGTTATTAACCCTAGGTGCTGCTGTGAAGTTTTAAGCAGCATATCTAAAGAGTTCTGAAATGTTAAGAGAGTGAAATCCCRAAAATGCTCAGAGAAAGTTAAGTATACATTAGGGCTGGGACAAAAACTAGTGACAGTTCCTGTAATAAAGCCAGTTTGACTGGGCCAAAGATAACTTTTTAGGATTCTTCTATTTTGTTTGATAAATACTGTCAGCTTAATTTTAATAAATCATAAGTCACAGAATTAYTGAGTACCTTTTTTCTACAAAGCTCAGTTGAAGTTATCCTATTAGAAAGTCCTTATAAACAATTATTTTCTGATCATTACTGCTTAAAAGAATTGTTGCTATTGACAATKATTTTGACATGATAGTTTCTGCTTATAAGTGTGGAAAACTGTGTAAGTTATTGTAGATTTGTKAAAAAGGAATGTGTCCCTTGRTGGTGCATTGAAGGGTACYATTCTAGGCATCTTGGGAGTGTYGCTTGCAGAAGTGYAAAGYTGCTGTGCCTGTAGCTGTCCCATCYGGGACTCTGTGGTGTGCTTAGCTGTTTGGATGAGAAGTGTGATGCTGGGGCAGTCCTTGCCCAGGAGAGTTCATGTGGGCAGAGCTCCTGCTTTACGTGGAATCTCACAACTTCCCCYAGCAGCAAAGGGAAAGGGGGAAAATAATTAAACAATTCAGGGCTGAGCTGTTTTGGATCCCGTTCCATTTGGAAATACCAATTTATTTATTTGTAGAAGCAATGATCTGTATCCTGCTGATACTTTTTTCTTTCTGTTATCTATTTTATCCATGTAGTTGTAGTCTCTGCTGAACAATCAAAATACAGACTTTCTCTTTATGCACTGGGTAATGTTAAAAAGGATAGCATTAGAATTCAAGTATATTTTACTCTGTAAATGTAATTTCTCTTCTGAAACCTGAATGAAATCTTGGTAAATCAATAATAGTTGCAGATAGGATGCAGACTCTACTATGTAACATATAGGGAAATCTTCACTGCAGATGTCTACATACATAAATTTTATTCTATGAAATAACGTGTTGTCATGGTCTTGGATAGCCAAATAATGTTTCTCTAATTTGTCTGTATTTAGCTTAGTGTATGAGATGAGCGTTTAAGACAGCAGAATTGAAGTTGTRTAGTTAACTGAATGGCACTTATTAATGTTTTAGTGAGGTCTTTTTTCTTTATAGAAGTGCTTGAAATATTTTTTGCAATGCTTTTTTTCCTTATTYTCTGTGAAATGATGTATAAATATGAAAGTATTTGTTTTCCCTTTTAGCTCTCGAGCTCATTCTCCAATGATAGCTGTAGGAAGTGATGACAACAGTCCRAATATATTGGCTAAGGTTCAAATTTATGAATATAATGAAAACACCAGGTATGCAGAACAACTAGTATAACATTKGTGCATCTTCGAATAGATTATAGTGTATGTATTCTTATTTTATCCCTGTCATTGCGTGTGGAGAAAAGTARTAAATGAAGCTGATGTTTCTAAGCCACAAAAGGGAAAAAGGGATGAAAGACATCAGCATATATATTAATACTAATGAACATTTGGGGGTTTTTTTGTCTCAATTATGTAAATGCCAATATTCTTACCAGGATTTTAAASTTGGAATTGTTGTTTCCCCTTCCTTTAATTTATGAATTTAATTTAGCATAAGGAACTAATAGGATTATTTAAACTGCATCACTGGCAGCTCAGATGACATTTAATTTTGTTATTTGCTTTTCTCCAGAAAATATGCAAAAGCAGAAGCTCTTATGACAGTCACAGATCCTGTACATGATATTGCATTTGCTCCAAATCTGGGAAGATCCTTTCACATCTTAGCTGTGGCAACCAAAGATGTGCGGATTTTCACACTCAAACCTCTAAGGTGAGTTTTAAAGGAAGTTCAGCATGATATGATAGTCTATATGGTCTTTTAGAAGCAAAGGGAAGACAAATCTAGGAAGCAAGGGAAATATTTGTACCTATCTAAATACTGTAATCTATGCAGAGTTGTTTTTAGAAGCTTGATTTTTAAGATGACAAGATTATGAGCATGACAATAGTTTGATCCAAATATCTCTTAGCATTCCTAATGTAGTAGTAATTATTGCATAAACTCCTTGAAAGAGGAGTTTTTGTAAGGAGTCTTTTTGTTTGCATATTCAAGACAGACCTTGGAACACTTGTGTACAGAACTGTCACTTCACACTTCCTCTTGAACAGGAAAGAATTGACTTCTTCTGGAGGACTAACAAAATTTGAAATCCATATTGCGGCTCAGTTTGATAACCACAACTCCCAGGTGTGGCGAGTGAGCTGGAATATTACAGGCACAGTGCTCGCCTCTTCTGGTGACGATGGCTGCGTTCGGCTGTGGAAGGGTAAGAACTCCAAAGTCATGCGCTTGCTKTACAGTTAGCTCTGGGGTATGCTAAAAATAGACGTAAGAAAGCTTAAAACACTATTGGAGTCTTCAGTTCATTTTCATTTCTGAATAGAAGATTTAAAAATTCCTCTGCCTTTGGAAAAGGAATTAACTTTTTRTGCATTAGCACTTGTTTTGTTGTGTGGTTTAGGCTACTGTGAATARCTGTTACTGTAGTAACTGATATACCGTATTTTTTTCTCACTGGATTAAAATTGATAGAAAATTGTTTAAATTAAGACATGTTTGCATGATGCCAAATAAGAAAATCTTTATTCATTAGTAGCATTCATGTGAACTTTTCATTTTTATCTTTTTCCTGGAGTGTTTTCATGTTAAAAATTCCAAAGCAACCACAAAAATCAGTGGCATTTTCTTCAGCCAGTTTCATTTGTTCTTGGTTAGCATTTTAGTAAGGACAAAGTTAATTAATTCTTTCTATTGAACAGAAACAAGGTTTAAATAATAGGTAGGCAGAGATTTTTAGGCAGCTAGAAGGCCCAATGCTCAGCTATTTTGAATTTGTATGTATTTGTATGTGTTCTATAAATACAATTCAAATTCACACTAGTTGCRTAGCCATTGAAATGTAATTGTTTAATTGTTTCAAAAGCTGTTGTTTAGGAAGTTAATGATTTTTTTTGTTATTTATATATGTATTTGCAGCAAATTATATGGACAACTGGAAGTGCACTGGTATACTGAAAGGTAATGGGAGTCCAGTCAATGGTAGCTCTCAGCAGGGAGTTTTTAATGCCTCTCTAGGTTCAGTGAATACGAGCCTGCAAAACTCCCTAAATGGATCATCTGCTGGCAGGTAGGCTCATTAGTGCAGATTTCAGAAAACTCTTTTCTCTGAATCTTCTTAATTCTTAATTTGGCTTAATGTTCATGTCTGTTGTTTTAAGTGCAATGCTGTTTACTGCTTTAGTGCTTAGCCAGGCTATTCTAGGTTTGCTCTGAGGTGGTGGATGTTATGCCACTGTTAAGAGGAAAAACAAGAAAACAATAACCTACACTGAATCRTTTTGTTTAAATGAGTAGTTCAAACAATTGCTTTCACTTTATTCTTTTCACATAATGTACATTTTTTAAAATAGTTTCAAACAAGGAGAAACTTCATCATACTGCTGAGTAACTACTGCCCTCTGAGATACATAGTGCAGTCACTCCACAGGTGTGTCCTGTTCAAAGGCTCCATATGACCAAATTCCACAGCAGCAAGTTTTGAGTTCTGTGACCATGATTCCTTTCTTTAGTACCATGGAATTGCCTCCATTTCTGTATACAACTGCTAATAGGGCTTTCAGTTTAAAATACTCATCTGTGAAGTACTGTGCCAGTCTGCTTTTGGAGAGTTTGGGTACTCTGGGTGTCTTGTCCCTATGGCAATGAATCTTGAACATCAGGTCTGGCTTCCAGACCTAGCTCTATTGAACAGGGAAAGGCTCTCCCGTTTTCCTCATGAGATATGTGGGAGTTGAAGAGGTGGTTGCAGGCCAACTTCCCAGCAAGGATGAAGACCAAAATATTATTAGTCATCTAGTTCCAGAAGAGGCTACTTATGTTGCAGCAAAAGTGCTGGAACACAATCCTGTCTTGGAAGTGTGATGTCCATAGCCTTCTGAGTTTGCCTGGGCTCCTGTAGAGAGATAAAGGCCATTTCACACCTCTCTCCATCTAAAATGGAGTTACTGACAGCCAATGAGACAGCCTTGCTCTCGAGAGTGCCTATGTCTGCTCCCCTGTGTCAGTAGGAGCCACTGTGAAATTGCAGCTTGTTTTTTTTTTCCCCCACGGGTTTTTTTGTTATTGATCTGGACTCCAATGCAGAATTCAGCTTTCTGTTACAGAGTTGTTTATGGCTGTGGAATTCCAGAATACACACACACACACATATATATATATATATATATAGTCTTAGGATAGAACTTTACAGTAAACGATGCACTTAATTACTTTTTTTGCTCTTGTAATCATGTTGGCTTAAATTACATAAACATTGCTGCTAACTTTTTTGTGGATTAATGTTTTTAATACATATTTGTGTACTGACAGTTTTCCAATTTGGTATGATACACAGAATTTATTTTGTCTATGGCTGTGTATGTTACATTTCAGTGTCCATTCATTTAAACACTTAAACCAGCAAAAAYATTGCTAGATTTCAGCCTTAGGAAAAGTTTTATCAGATGTATTTTAACACATTAAACTGTCTTTAAGATGATTGACAATGTAGATTGGGGGGAAAAAAATCAGTAGTGCTGTATTTATGCTGATAATCATGTGTGTCTAGATCTGTGATACAACTTCCCTTCTCCATTTGTATTATGTCCTTTTTAACAGAAAGCAGAGCTGATACCAAGCTAACTGGAGTAACTTTGGTGTTTTGCTGCTTGTTGCATGCACACAGGAATGGAAAGCGAGCTTCTTTTTTCCCCTCCCCAACGCCGTTTGACCTCTCCCAAGACACCAGCAGCCATCTCACTACTAAATGCAATTCCAAAGGCCTTTCTAAAACACATTGTATAACTTTTTTTTGTACTAGCCAACACAATTTGATACTGTTGGAATTTCTGATAGAAAAATAGAGAGGCTCATATGGAAAAAAATTATCCAGCCAAACATTTTTTTGGAAAGCTAAGTTAAAATTWAAGTGTTAGTTCATGAGTAAAAAGGAGATTTTTTTTTTTTTTCTGTCCTTGATTGGGATGGGAGGAGGGAAGTGACCATTAAAGTAGTTTTAATTGAAATTGTTTCTATAGCTGATTGTTTTATATTTTATAGTGTTTAATATCTGGTTAAGGTACCCAAACATCACACGTCTGTAATTGCTCTGTAATATATGAAACTGTAGTCTTAAAGGGATAAGAAAACAGTATGCTTTGATAATTGTACAGATGGTAGCTTTTAATAGTTTGGTATTGCTTCATTTATAACTTAGTACAACTTCAAATAAATGTTTTGTAAGTACTGTCTTTTTTCATCCTGAGAATATTCTTTCTGATATGTATTTGTACATTCCTCTGAAAATGATTCTATGGAGTAACTCAAATTCTGAGCACAGTATCTTAAAAAATGAATGCATTTGAGCCATACAAAAAATTAAAAACCAAAATGCAGCTTGATGTGGATTGTCCCGTAATTTTATTATTCACATAGCATTCTCCACTGTAAGTCCACAGAACTGTAACCAAAACAGAGAAACCTTTAAAAACTATACTAAAAGACACTAGTATTACAGGTAAGATCTAATAAAAATGACAAGAAATAGCATAATTCTGAGCCGTGCTTTTACCAGAAAAAAACATTTTGAGGATTTTKCAGAAATATGTGAATACCTACAAGGATTGTATTTCATTGGAAATAGTTATTTTCTGTAAATGTACATTATTAAATTTAAAGTATTGCAAAAACAAAATGATGTTTTTATGTCTATTCTAGAAGTGCTGTGAACTTAATCTGAATTAGATGCACAACATGTACTTGCATAATATTTAATGCAATATTTGTTGCATTGTTTGTTGCAAATGAAGCGTTACTAAAAACTTAACAAATCACAGGAATGCTGGAGAGGGAAAGCAGGGTGCTAGCTGTGTTACAGAATCTCTTCAATTTCCAAAGCCATCTATTTGTGGGAAAACGTATGCCAGGATTATTTTTACAATATTTCTTTCTATGAATTCCAATAGAAAATACTGCACTTTTTTATTTAGAGAACAGCATCCAGATTTGTCTTGTTTAGAATTACAGCCTTGATTTCTGCTATTATGTTCTATTGATTTTGGCATGGATATACTAAAGCATTTTATTTTAATTTTTTCCAGCATGTCTTTTCTCCCCTTTGGTTCTCCTTGTATTTACTACCTTTCTCTTTTCTTCTGTTTTTTTGTTTTGTTTTGTTTTTGTTTTGTTGTTTTTGTTTTGTTGTTTTGTTCCTGTCTTAACTGTTTCAGGTATTTCTTTCCCTCTCTGGATTCCCCACGGGCTGGATCGAGATGGTCCAGCCATGCCCAGCTCCTTCCTCCTCCTCCTCTGATAGAGCCCTCTTGCGATGCTGACCCTGGCAGTCTTCAGTATCCACACCCTCGCAGACGATGTGTGTCTCGRCCTCTTAACCTATTACCTGAGAATGAAGGGGTTTAACATGTTACCTTAAACTCTAGAAGGCCTTATTCTCATATTTGCAAAAACCTTCCATTTCTGGTTGCTTTGGTTTCTTCCCTACAGAAGATTTTTTTCAAAATTTGGGGGCTGTATTGCATGTTTTGCAGAACAAACCACGATATTTGGAACATGTTATTTGTGCTTGTGCAGCAAAGAAACAATTTAACCTGTATTGCCTAAGCTRTAGCAATACCACCAGTATTAATCATGAGCTACCTACAGAGGAGCTGACTTCAAAGTGCCTGTCACTATTGCTATTTGGGAATCAGTTTATTGTGGTCTGGATTTTTTTTTTTTTTTCATATTGCACCTGCAAATGTGAAACTTAGTATTAAAACTCCATATGTGTTCAAGAGGTTGTTCAGTAACTAAAGGATGATGTTGGATCAACTCATAAGAGAAGCCATTCCTGTGTATACTGCAGCGAAAATATAATTTTGAGCCTTGGGTTGCTTTAAGAATTTTCCATCTTGCTGTATAGATATTTAAATTTTATAACTGTGATTGACTAATAAACTTATTTTCAAAGGTCTTTACTAGTATGCCAGTTCTATATTAGGCTATTTTTTCATGACAGGTTCTTACTCCAGGAGGTGGTTGGATTCATACGTCCATTCTGAGCTTTGCTTTCGCGATGTCGTGTGCCATGCTGAATGTACAACTTCCCATCACATTTTTTCAATGATGTGTTACCGTGTGTGGCTTTTCTTGGTGTGGAGGGTTTGCARAGACTTGTTAGATTTCAAATAGAATTGCTGCCTTCTTCAGTGATTGAATATATTTAACAACACCTGAAGAAACAGTACTGAGTTTATTTAAAGCCGTTGGTTCTGTCTTGTCAGCACAGGGAAAGGAGTGCTCTGGATTGACRTGAACCTTTGGCTGGTTTGAGACCCAGGAAACAAATGTGTTGTGTATCTTTGAGGCATCTAGCTTTGGTTTCCTAAAGAGCAGGAGAGGCACCGGGGCACTGTGGAGAGCTTGCTGGCAGTGCGCAGCTTGCAGAGATATGGCTGTGGAATACAATGTCTGCAGAAGGAATTGCTTGTGCTTTTTCGTTTTGTTCTTTAATAATCGAGAAGTTAGTTCATGTTTTATGGAACCATGCCACCTTTTGTACAGTAAATGGCAACAGAGATGTTATGTGATTTTAAAAAATAAGGCTTGTGTAGGTGGGAAGTGGAAATGTAGGTGTGTGTATAACAATATTACTCGGGGGAATGAGTCATATGAGAAAAATAGAGATCCAAGCTATTATACTGGAATTGATTCCAACAGTAGATGAAATGCTACTGTATATACAAACAGCAAAATATATTTCTGAAGAGTTAGGTAGGTGTTTCCAGAGTTTCTGTCTTATCCCGTTTCCTTAATRTGGTTCTAACTTACCAGGGATAAAAATTAAAATATGATTCTTTCCTAACAGGCCGAGAGTTCTTTTGTTGCTGTTTCCCTGTGTTGAAGGTTTGTACGAGACCCCATAGTGTTTGTCAGATATGCCTCAKCTACTGCAGTATAACAAAAAATGGTGTAAAATATATTGAAAGAGAAGTCTTTATGTATACCCATCCTTTATAAAAAAAGGGAAAATTTYGTAGGGGAAAACTTTCTGCCCTTTTTTTTTTTTTTTTTCTGCTAATGTGACAGAGCCCAGAATAACCACTTGCAGTAACTGCCAAATAATGCCAATTGTTTATAGCTTCTAATGTATTTGTTTCCAGTTAATTCACCATGTTACCTTATTTTCTTTTATGCTGAGCATATATTCTTAGATATCCTGACTAATTCCAGTCACACTTTTTACTAATGGATGCTATTGCATACTCAGTGCAAATGAGTCACATTTCCAATGGAGTGGCCAAGTGCTTTGATTTCAACAGCTGAGCGCTAGTATTCTGTATATATATTTCTAGTACTTGTGTGCTTGCCAGCTGCCTTGTTTTTAATTTTTATTTCCCTGCCTGTGTGCTATTCTGTGTGGATGTTTATTCAACCCAGGACCTTTTTTTTTTACAATGTCCTTGAGTGTCCAACTCGACTTTCAAACTCAGGCTCAGACTCCATATGAATCTTGTTTCCAGGATTGAAGCCCTAGCAGAGGTGAATGATATGCAGGGCTTAGGGAGGATTACAGCATGTACACACAGAGTTTTAATTTTACCCAGCAGTTAATAAAGCTGCTCTCCCTCCTGTTTCTCTTCTGTGAGAGACTCTTCTCCTTTGCCTCCTGTATTACTGATCTCCTTGGAGCCTTCTCAGCTTGAACTTCCAAGGCTGTTTCTCCTCCTTCAGTTCTAGTTGGTGGGAGGTTTCTTTTTTATTTGTTTTGTTTTTTGGTGACTTTAAAATTATTTTTTTAACCATTCTTGTATGAGGACTGTCTATGACTGTAGTGTAGGAATGTCCATGCTCTACCATAGCTCTGCATTCAAGGTGGATCTTCCACAGTTGTTGGAATCTATTTATTCGTATTTTTATGCACCTTCTCGTGAAGGTGCCCCCTGGTTTCTCATCCTCCCAAGAACTGACACTCTTCAAAAATGAAATAAAACGATGAATGGTAGTATATGTAAACTATACGTTGTCCAGGCTCCTGTCAATAGTGACTCATATAGTAACAGTATGTCCTGCACAATGACTCTAACCATATAAATAAATATGACTAAAGTTTTCCCATTGTCTCCGGCTGTCCTCTGGCGCGGACGAGCCSTTAAACGGCCCCGCGGGGGCTGCGGCCTCTTCCCTCAAAGACCCATTTTGCTTTCCCATGGAAGAGTCTGTCACTGAACCATCTACACTACCCCTTATTCCTTCGGAGAGCTCCGGAGCCGGCTCCGGGCCGCCTCTTTCTGGAGCGGGGGAGGAGCAGCCGCAGGGTGACTCCCTCTTCTGCCGCTCCGCTGCCGCCGCCGCCGCGTCCCGTCCCGTCCCGTCCCGTCCCGTCCCGTCCCGTCCCGTCCCGTCCCGTCCCGTCCCGTCCCGTCCCGTCCCGTCCCGTCCCCACACAGCAGCGGCCGCCGCCGCCCCAACGGACGGACCCTTGCCCCGCCCCTCCCGCGCCGCGGGCGGGCTGAGCGTGCGGAGAGGCGGGGCCTGCACCCCTCGCCCAATCCGCTGCCTTCCCCAAAACTTTTTCCYTCTCCGGGGCTGCCCCGGCGGCCAATCGACAGCCGCCGCTCGCTGTGTCSTCGCGCGCCATTGGCGGAGGCGCGGGCGGGAGGCAGAGGCGCGCGCGCGGGGAAGTTCGTTGCGGAGAGCGCGGCGGTGGCGCGCGGGCCGCCAGTGGCGGGGTTGGTCGTTGGGCCGTTGCCGCTCGGGGCGGGCGGCGGCCGCGGCTCCCGCCTCCGCTTCTTCTCAGGCGAGTCGCGGCGGGACGCGGCCCCCCGGTCCTTCCGTCCATGCCGGCGCGGGGCCCGGGGGCGCCCCGCGGCTCTCCTGCGTGGGGCCCGCGGCTGGCCACGCGGCGCCACGGTGGGAAGCGCGTGCGAGCCCCCCTCCCCTGCCCGCGGCGCCCAGGTGCTCCGCGGCGCTGGCCCGGGGAGGCCTCCGCGGCGCCGGCGGCTTTGCGGGCTAAACATAGGCCGGGCCCGGGGCCCGCGGCGCTCCGGCCGCTGCCCGTTTTGGTGCGCGCGGCTCCTGAACGGCGCGCGGTGCCTGGGGGGCCCGGGAGGAGCTCGAGACCGCCGCGCTGGGGAAGCGGGCCGGGCGCGTCGCGAGGCGCGGGCTCCATGTGCGCCTTGGTTTTTCAGCTGTGGCTGCCGTGGGGCTGGCGGCGCTGCCGCCCGGCGGAGCGGCGTCCCCGCGGCGCGGAGGCCATGGAGGACGTGGGGAACATCGCGGACGAGACCCTGCCCAGCTTCCTGGGCCTGTCCCTGAGCGGCGGGGCCGGCGGCGCGCTGGGCAACGTCACCCTCGCCTCGAACCCCGGCCTGCCTGTGGCAGCGTCCACCGTGGCCAGGAGTAAAACGGGAGGCGACAACAGGTGACGAGGCCGCAGCTAAAGCGGCGCGGTCAAGGAAAACGTTGTAACACGTTGAGTTGTCAGAAACTGCATTAGACTTTCAAAGCATCCAACCTTTGGACAGGATTTTTTTTTTTTTTTTTTTTTTTTTTTTTTTTTTTTTTTTTTTTGACAGCTTCCTTGGTAAATCATAAAGCTGCTCAGTAATCATTAGCATTAAAAAACCTTGGTTAAATTCATGCTTGCCGTGCTTGAAATTTAATCGGCTACCCTTTTAAGGGTGTTTCACTCTCTAAGTTGAAAAGATAATGATGAAATATGCCTTTTAATTCCCGAGATATTTTTTTACTGAAGATTGAGATCATTTGATGAATAATATATACTTATWTTTTTTTATGTTCAGTGAACTGACTTTGACACACTTCAAAATGTGTATTGTGAGAACAAGTACTTTATGGATGTCAGTTAAAGTATAATATATTTTATAATAATTTGCTCAATAGAGAGTAGAGCAAGGAGTAACAATTAGAAACTTGTGATCACTTTTACTCTTTTGTGTGTGATTTGGTAAGAAGTAAGATGAAATTTGTGCATTTCCAGAACTGTATATTCCAAATGGAACAAAATCTTGCGATAATGGCTGAAAAAGAGAATTGAATATTTGCTTAAGGAATTCCGGAGGATTGAAGAAGATCTTTTGGGTGCATATGTGTACCTGTAAATACAGATGTGGGTTTTTTAAAAAAAAAAAAGTCTAAAAAATATTCAGATAATAGAATATATGGGAGAGCTGCAACTGTCAAGARTATTTTTGTCAAGTCTTTGAAGGACAGGAGAGGTGCATGTTACACMGCTGTGAGATGTGTGTTTCCTCCTGGCCCTTACAGGCTCTCCGATGTGCAGGCRTCTTACTTGGATGAAGGTCGGCATTCACTTGCATCAGGATCTCCTCACAGCATTCAGTCTGATCCAGATCCAATGAGGAGGTTTGCCCTCAGCTTTCGGGATGACATGTAAGTGATGTTATCCCTCCCTCCCTCCCTCCTGAGAGGAAGCTAAAACTGATTCTTGTTCTTAAGTACTTTAGAAAGTACCCGTGGTAGCTGTAACTCTTACAGCTTCTGGATCCAGCTTCTTGATTTTGTGTCTTCCATGGAAGTAATTCTGGCTTATATAAATCTAGCTTATATTTACTTAGTTTACTTTAATTTTAGATTGAGCTCATGTTTCTCATTAAGCTGATGTTATACATAYAAATAATGATTTTATTTGCATGTATTTAAACTTTTAAAAACTTGTTTCAGTTAAGTATCATGCTGTTTCCGTGAACAGCAGAAAAGAATACTCATTTTTACTAACTTGAAATTCCTTATAACCTCAATGTTTGCTCTCTCTTAAGAAAGGAYGAGTATGTGTTGTTATGTAGGGACCAAATGAAGTAACTTATAGCATTGCTGGGATACAGTAAATGTTGGAAGATGTCAAARAGGTTGTTCTAAACAAGGTCAACTCTGTTCCTATTGTGATAGAATCAGCAATATGTACCTTTCTTACTGATAGAAGTGCCCATTAAAATCAGAGAATGTATCTTTCTTTTTCATACTGAAAGATGTTATGTACAATGTTGGTTATGTATCTTGCTGAGCAATTTTTCATTGAAATTATTCTCTTTCTAGGGAAGTTGTTACACAGATCAAAGAACCTCAGCTGACTTGTGCTAGTCCGAAAGAGTCGCGTTCGGTGCATGGAGAGGAAGAATGGAACGTCATGGAGCATTCAAATCACAGCCACGATACCTTGGTCGAGTTACTACCACTTGAACGATTAGAAGGTACTAAATTTTGAAAAAGTCGTATGCTTGTTCTCAGTGTAATTTGCTTCTTATGCTTCAATATCCTCTCTTGACCCTTTCAATGCTTTGTGGCATAGTTGAAGTGGAGTATTCAACTCATTTTCTTTCAGTCTGCAAGGTTATATTTTAACTAATGTGTCTTTTCCTGCCCAGTTCTATTGGGTGGTAAGTAGTCCTTATTTGCAGCTGTAGAAGCTAGAAATTAATACTTTTCTGGTGCAATGATGCATAAAAAGTAATTTGAAATACTTGCTGTCAAAATAAGTTTTTTTGAGACATGCGAAGWGTGTTGGAAGTAGAACAGTGTACTACTGAAACTTATTTTTGAAAGCATGGCTACTGATATTAGGCTTATTTTTTACTTACACCAATCTTGTGATTAGATTACCGTGCTTCCTTAAAATTCAGTAAGAACATTTACTAAACATACTTTTAGTCACTACCTCACTCTAAACTGTATTGGATATTTGCATAAGTTTTTCTGAAGTAACTTTTAATAATGATTTAACAAAGAATACTTCACATTAGTTAGAGATGTATTTTGTAGCATAAACAGGTCCTCACAAATTATGTCTTCCATCAAAAGAACTGTTGACTAAATAAGAGCAAGACTTGTTCCTATTACTATGTGTGCAGCTGCAGCAACCTGATATGCTTYGCTTTTGTTTTGTTGTCTTGTAGAAGTTAAAGCAGCGATAGTCAAATCTGTTTTATTTCTGTTTTGTTTTAACAGTGTTAGTTTTGAGACATTCCTGCCTTTTTAATAACCCCCAAGTATTCTTGAAGTCCAACTGCTTTTCTTTTATGGGAAAACTAGCATTTAGTAGTATAATAAAATACTGATTACACTATGTTCTTTTGTTCCAGATTTGTCGACTGGAATATGTTTTCTTCCAGACAGTAAGAATAGCAAGGTAAAAATTTTCTAAATACAGGAAAGATTTTCATTATAGTCTTATACTAAAAACTCCTAAGAGAAGGAGGGAGGAAATTTAACTCTTGTTTTATGCCATATATTCATTAAGTTAGTGGCAGTGCTAGCATGTTCAGTGTGTCTTGCCTCACTTTCTACCTCCTTCTTCCATTCACTTATCACCATAGGAGCCTGACTCCTCCTGACCTTTTCCTGTTATGAAAATTGTTTTTTATTACCTCTCATTTGCTGTGCTTTCATTCACTATCTATGTAAGGACCTTACTGCCTATTTTGGTAGTAGTTTGCTTTGATGAAGAGACTTTGCTGAGGAACCTTACTAGTTGTTTTTGGAAATGGAAAATATCAACTTGATTTTACTTGCCCCTGTGCTTGTGAATTGCTTTGAAGAATAGGGCATTAGGGAGGACATATATTCAGTGGCCTCATCCTAAGAACTGCGCCATATATAGTAATCCAGCCTTCCTGCTGCCTCTTGGTTTGTGATGTGTGTGTGTGTGTGTGTGTGTGTCTGTAACTAGCAAGCAACTCCATCACTTGTGGACAGGCAGGACTGTGCTTCAGTTGCGGGCATCTACCTTGCTGGAGAAGGTAGCAATGATTGGCACAGAGAAAGAGGCACACAGGCAATAGAGATGTTGTGCCCCTTATGGAATGCAGTCAAAAGCTGGCTTAAATTTTGTTCAAAATTTATCTAATGAATGCAATGGATGTTAAGTAGCATTTGAATGTTGACAGGCTACCATTTGAACACCCTCATTTGAATTCCTATAAAAATATTTATCGTCTGCTCCTTTCTGAATTTTTGCTTCAGGTAGCTGTTAAACATGATGTATTTATTAAAAAAGAATACAAAACTAAAACCAAAACAAATACTGCATCATGCTGTTTTAAAAATGTTTGTATATTGAAAAATAATATAGTTAAGTAGRTCGAGCTGAAATACTACTTCAGAAGCAGTTCAATATGTTATTTGAAGATTATATAAAAATGTTGAATTTGGATGTACTGTTTCTGCAAAAGTATACAATTGTATTGATGGTTGTTCTAGTTTGTACCTTAAGGTGGGATTGCAGCTTAATAAATGAAAGGCTTGATTTATTAAAGTGTAAATTCCATGTGAGGAAGAACTTCTTTCCTGTGAGGGTGATGGAGCYCTGGAACAGGCTGCCTAGAGAGGCTGTGGAGTCTCCTTCTCTGGAAATCTTCAAAACTCACCTGGATGCCACCCTGTGCTCTAGGTGTCCCTGCTGGAGCAGGGAGATTGGACTAGATGATCTCTAGAGGTCCTTTCCAAAATCAACCAGTCTGTGATTCTATGAAGTTCTTAGTGCAACAGTTTAGTGTTTTAGTTCTGAAATCCTAACAAGTTTAAACAACAACAATGTCATTCAATTCCTTTTTCTTCTATATCTTCTTTAATCTCTGTTTTTCTTGCATATATCTATTTCAGAAGCTAGATTGGAAATTGTCAAATTCACCTGTAATAATGTTGCTACGATAAGACAAAAAGGGAAATTTCAGAGTGTTTTCATTTAACCTCATCAACTGTTTATAAAAAAAGTGGATTTATACAGTAAGTTGAAAAATATATGAATGTTTTCCACAGGTTGGTACATTTGAACCTTCCGAAAAACTGAGAGAAGGAGAAATCTTAAGTGAGCACCTCAGCGCYAGCCTTTCAAGCTTTTTAGAGAATGAGAAACTCTCATCTATTGCAAGCTTAGCAGGAGACTCTACTGGTAAATATATTTCTAAGTTCATAGCTGCTCATGGGTATTTGAGTCTAGAATTCTAACAGTTTTTTTGTCTACTTGAGAAGAGTATTGTTTTAATGAAGTAATTTTTTATGAGATTGAACTTAATCAAAAGCTCATGCTAGAAGAGTGTTAGAAGGTCCYATATCGTGTCCTAGAAAGAAGAGGATCCAAGAAAACTGATTGATATGCAAGGACCACCTCTCCAAGCTCAAGAGTAGTTCATCACAATGAGAAAGAAATTGAAAGGGAACAGAAGACCTCTGTGCATGAAAAAGTGTTTTGTGGCAAATCTCAAACATAAAAGTGTACAGAAGGTAGAAGCAAGGACAGGCGATCTTAGGGAAAATGTAGTGATGATGTTTGAGTATTAGGGCTTGAATATTCAAGGCTAAGAAGGCCAAGGTCAGTGTGGAGTTTCATCTGGTAGGGGATCTCAAGGAGGGCTTCTGTAAGGACATTAGCAACAAAAGGAGGACTAAGAAATGTCAGCCTGCTCCTGAATGTGTCTGGTTCTGTGGTGACAAGGGGTTTTGGAAAGGCAGAGAGACTTTATTACCTCAGTCTTCACTGGTATCAGGAATCCCAGGCACTGGAGACAAGAGAGAGAGTCTGGAAAAAGAAAGACCTCCTCTTGGTGGAGGAGGATCATGTTGCCAATCACTTAAGCAAGCTTGACATATGCAAATGTATGGGCCCTGTTGAGATGCACTCATGAGGGCTCTGGGAACTGGCAGATGTCACTGTAAGGCCGTGCTCAATAATCTTTGAAAGAGGTGCCTGAGGACAAGAGGAAACCCAGGAYTGTCCTGGTCTAGACACAGGGTGAGTAGGACCTGGGGAACTGCAGGCCCTTCAGTCTCATCTCAGTCCAGGAAAGATAAGGGAGCTAATCCTGGATATCATTTTTCAAGCACACGAAGGACAGCGATCAGGAGTGATCTGCAAGGATTCACAAGGGGGAAATCATGCTTAGCCAACCTCATGGCCTTCTATGACAGAAAGATGGACTGATAGAGGAGGGGAGAGCAGTGCTTGCTCGCTACCTTGTTCCAGTGAGGCTTTCAACACTCTCCCATAACTGCCTCCCAGGCGAGGTCATGAAGTATGGGAGAGATGGACAGAAAATGAGGTGAACTTGAAACTTCACTGTGGTCAGTGTTGTGCAATCTAGCTGGGATCAATACTGGACCAATTTTGTTGAATTTAATTCATTGGTGACCTGGGATAGGGGGTAAAGTGCTCCCTTGGTGGCTTTGCAGATGACACAAAACAGAAAGGAGTGGCTGACACACCAGAARGCTGTGCAGGTAGTTGCTTGAACAATACTGACCAACTAATCCTTCCTTCTAGCACTTTTTAAAGCACTTTGTGGGTGTTTGTTTTAAGAAGACTAATACTTACAGCCTGAAGAGACTTAGGCTACTGCAGTCCCTCTATGTCCTCCAGTAYCATGTGTGAAAATACATATTTTTTTCTCCTACTGACTGTCAAATATAGCAGGTCTAGATCACCTTGCTGTAATATCAGAGTTGCTGACCATCCCTAGTTTCTAATTGACTTAAATATCATTTCACTGGAAGACTGAGCTTGATATTTCTGTAAATCAGCTGCTAGTTTTGCAGGACACCAGACAAAATGGAAAAATAATGGTTACTTATGTATACTTGCTGTATATTCTTGTCTTCCTTGACAGAAGGAAATACTGAGAAAATTGTGAATGATGTGTTATTGGTACAAGAATTGACATACACATTCCAAAGTCAGAATCATGGAAGAACTAGCTCTTCCGTTGCCAGCAACTGAAAACAAATTAATTTTATCTTGAAGTGTATTTTACAGTGGTTGCACGAGTGCTTTTAAGCATGTCCTGAAAAGCTGACTGATGTTTAGTTCCAAAGCAACCCAAAACCCAAATTCCTTCCCTGAATAAAAAAAGCAATAAATACATGAAGTATTGGTAAAGTTTTCACTTTGTAAATGGCAGTAGTGCTGGTCTTCGTAATAGCATGTAACATTTTTGTGTCATTGACATAAAACTGTGCTAAAATCACTTCCARGATTGTTTCAGAGATGATACTGTGTTTTACTCTGAGTATGTGTATGATCTCCTGGCTGGAATGTGGTGGAACGTGGATGCTGGCAACAATCAAGATGCTGCCATCTTATTTTACTGCATACCCCTAGTCACAAAGTAAAAGCCCATTACATGTTTCTGTGCCCAGTTATTTTGAGGAAAAATAAAATCACGCTGTTCTGACTACGTGAGTATGATATGAGAATGAATATGTTAGAAACAGTGGAATTGCTGTGACAGGAACATTATAAAATATGGGTGGTGATTTTTTTTTTTTCCTTTTGTTTCAATAGATGATGATATTGATGATGAAGAGTTCTTTGACAACCAGCTAGAAGCCTATTTTGAGCAGCTAGTACCACCAGAAATGGCAAGAGGAGAGAGAAGCATGCAGGAACTCTCTGAATGCTGTACCACACTGAAGCTTTCTGAAGATGACTTAATTCAAGTAGGTGTCAAGCGAAGTTCCARGCTCCGTGTGCCTAATGGCTCTTGAGCGTGGGGACACACCGAGTGTCCTCAGCCAGGGCAGTCACGTCGTTTTCTGACAAACCCGAGTGCTGTGTTGGAGCACAAATCCTCTGCAGGAAAGGATTTTTTTTTTTTAAATTTAGTAGCAGATAATGGTTGAAGATAGATTCAAAGCAATTCAATTAGGGTTTTGGCTTCCTTTCCTCTGCCAGGTTTTTGCTGGGGTGGGGGGTGGGGAAAGGAATTTTTTTTCCCCTCCCTACTCTCTTCCTTGTAGTGCAGATCTAGCAGCTGATGTATCTGTTTGTCACAGAGGTTCCTGCTGTTTATGGAACAAGGAATGGAGGAGTTGGCTAAGTAGCTCTGTGTCTCAAGAGACTTTAGTCAGGGAGGTTTCCAGCTGACCTGAGGAGTATTGTGTTATATTGCTGGCTTTATTCAAGTCTGTGAGTTGGCCATCTCCACTACCCTTGCTTCCCACACTCCCCTTTCTTCTGTAGGTAACATTCTATAGTCTTCTCCTTTCTACTGCTRAACAGCTGTGGTAAAGGACTCTGTTTAGATCGGTTCTCTTGCTCTATCCTTCAGTGGAAAAAAACAAACAAGCACCTAAACCATTATAGACTGGTCCTAAGAGGAAAACTTGTACAAACTGATGTAGCATCAGTAGTAATTCCTGAAGATGGACTTTGTACTGGGTTATTTAAGACTGCATTACATAGTTGGAAGTACAAAAAAGCATGTTTTTAGATTTTAAAAAAAATTGACCTCTGAGCTGTGGGATCGACTACTATAAGGAAAAGGAATAATCKCTTGAGCAGCACGTTAATTGAGTGTATGTTAGAATATTGATGGGTGATACTGAATTGTGTTAGCCTGACTTTTCAGAGCAATACTGAAGGAGAGCATACTGATTAGCAGCCTGTGAATGCAGAGAATTCCTTACGAGGCATAAGGAGGTGTCTGATATCTGTGGAGTGTTTGGTTTTGATGCTTTTTCTTCTTTTCCCCCACYAAACAAGCTAGTTAGCTGAAGGGAGACTAAATCCATCATTTGGTCTTGCTAGTAACTTGCTCATAATTTCCAGTAGTTGGGCATATTGTCTGTGATGATAGTTAGTTTCAAACTCTTGGTTTGAATTATACTTTCTGTGAGAACTACTCTCAGTAGTTTTCAGGCTTGTTGCTGTTCTTATTGAGAATTGTAGTTTCAGCTGCAGCAGTCTTGAAAGGTAAGAACGGTGCCTTCTTCCAAGGCAGTGACTGAACTTGTTGAAAACAGTCTGTACTCACTTCTCACRGAGGATTCTGTTTGTTCTGTTTTTTGTTTCTGTAGAATACTAGGATAACACTAATGCTTGTGGGTGTATTTTTTTTGCTTTGTTTTAACTGTGCAGTTAGTTTCGTAAAAGCGTTTGGATCACTGCTTTATCATCTTGAATAGCAGTAGCCAAGGTTTTATTAAGTGTATAACATTGTGAGGACTTGGTTTTGCAGAGGAATAAATGAGTCTCTCTGGATGGCAGTTGTGTGTGTGAAGGGTAATCCTAAAGCAGCATCTGGTTGCCTTTTAGTGAGTCAGTGAGCAGCATTTTGGTCTATTGCATGTAGACTGTCTGGGATTAAAGGCCCTTCTGATATCTTGGCTTCTGCATTCTTAGGTAGACTCTGGCAGTTGCACACTTTGCCAAGATGGAAAAATGTGATAGATTTAAACTTCTAGACCAACTGTACTGTGAAAATAGTATCATGAAATTGATTATTGCTTAAATCTGACTGTAACAAGTAGCAAATACTACAATTTTGTTGAGGTATTGCCTGACGGAACAGAGATCTCCAGCTGGCCTTGGTTTTTCCAAGCGTTGAGGAGTGGTGCGTTACCACTTGGAGCAGTGGCCTGACCAGGCTGCCAGGTGCTCTGTGAGTCTTTTGGGCATCGGCCTCTTGGCTGGGATCAGTCAGTTGGTCTGTGTGTGAAGAAAGCCGTAGGTGACTGCTGGGGACTTACGGAGAAGAGTGAGGAGAGCAGAGCGTAGTACAGAGTTGCTCAGGACTGTATGAGAAGAGATTGTGTGAGGAGATGTTCTTGCTTCCCCACTCTTATGGGGTCAGTGCAGCGGGGGTACAGACAGTGAGATGGGTACAACAGGCTGCAGACTGGAGCTTGACTCSTTGCCTGGCAGTGAATTCCAGCACGTTAAAGGGGAAGAGGAGTGCTGTGGAATGGGAATTGATACCTTTGTTAAAGGGAATGGGACGGGAGGAAGGAGACAAGATTCCTCTATCTTGTCTGCCCTTAGTGGGGGCAAATGCACAGATTAGCATAACCAGAAAATACAGCCTTCGTCTGTGGGGCAGGCAGATATAGTTGCCACTGAGAATGGCAAAAGAGCAAATTAATGTTGCTAAACTTGTTACTGGAGAAGGTTTTAAAATTATAAGAACAATGGGACCTGAAGAATTCCTTTATTAAATGCATCTGTTGTAATGGAATTTAAATCTTAYTTTTTTAGGAGAACTTTCAGACTGTCACAGGAGGAGGCCCTGGCAGTGCTAGTAATGACTCCCAAAAACAAGGCATAGCTGGATGTTCAGTAGAAAGCGAAATGCTGCCAAGAACAGTCCAACAACTGGTATGGAATTATCATTTAAGTGTCTRTTTATCATATCCAGAGTAATACTATGTTAAAAGATGACTGTTCATTTGAAAATTTGTTACTGATTGAWAAAAAGCCTAAACTTTCATTATTAAAAAACAAAAACAAACAAAAAAATTACAATACCACTCTATTTTTAGATAAAGTTTTCAAATATAGTTATTTCACTATTTTGTACCTGTAATTATTAACATAAACAGTTAGCAAATACAAAACTTCTGACATTATTTTTGGTTGTTCTTGCTCTTTCCRAAGAATTCCATGCCTGGTGGAGATGTGCTAGATTCTTGCAGTGCTGCTGAGCTGAAGTTGGATTCACTCTATCTTCAGTGCATGGACAGCCGTAAAGCAGATGCTCTGGGTGCTCCCCCAATGCAAGAAATGAAATCATCTGAGGGTCAGGCTCCTTYTGATACACAAGTACTACCCCTAGCAGAAGGAGTTCGGAGTTACTGCGCRAGTCCCAAGATTCCTCTTGGCACAAGCGTGGCTGTAACGGAGGCAGATTGCGCCGAGTGTGACATTGGACTTGCTGACACCTACCTGTCTCCCACCACAGACAGCTGTGAGGATATGTGCAGGCCTACGAAAGACAAAGGTAGGTTGCTGTGGAAATAATCCATCTGTACAGCTGAGAGTAGACTCTTCTGCATGAAGAAGGGGGAAAAGTTCAGTTTTGCAGGTTTTTGCTCCTAATTGGGCAAGTTAGCAAAACATTACATTCTTTTTAAATAAGAAAATAGTAGTTTGGATAGACTGACTTGTGTTTGTTAAGGAAAAAAAAAAAAGAGAAAAGCTAATACGTAGTGTATTGCATTAATCCATTGCTCGTTTCAAAGATAAATTTATTTTTCATTTGCAACTTCCACAACTTGAGCTACCTCTTTTTTTTTAATTTTTTTTTTTTTTAAACTTGTGGACGATATTGAGCAAGTCAATTCATTCATACCCATAGTTTGGGAGGTTTTGCTATATTCACTTGATCTTAATCAACAGCACCGCATTTGATGTGTCTTTCAGATGATACACCACACAGCATTGTTTATCAAAATGAGGAAGGCAAGTGGGTGACTGACCTTGCATATTATGCTTCATTTGATGAAGAGCAAAATTTAAATCTGTCTGAAGAAGATAAAATAAATGAGGAGTTCATAACTGGATGTATGTAACTTTTCCTTATTAGCTAGATGTTTTCTGTAGTACAGTGTTAGGTAAACTTCCTTTTTTGTTCATTTTTCACAAATCAGTGTTAGGTATTGGAAAAATTTCCCATCTTTAAATATTACAGATTATTTGARAGATGTTACTGATTATTACTGTAAGACTTAGATTATCATTGCCACCGTTGTTGGAAGAGTTTTCTTTCTGTGTTTAGCACTTTTCCAGTGAAGAATTCTCCTTCTGTTTGGAAGGGGTACTAAGGTGTCTCTGGTACCTGTCGTATAAGTATAATTCTGTTCATAATTTGGATTTTAATTATTAYCATTTCATTCAAGAAGAACAAATAATAGTCATTCTGCATTGCATGGTGGCCATAATACAATAAATGGTTTAAAATGATAAATTATGGTGGCACTGACTAGAATATGAAAGTGTCTACTGAGTTCACTATCTAGTGATTATGCAGATCTTTTGAATGCCCTGGTGTTTAGTCTTAACCTGATGGTACCGCAAGATGTGGGAATTTATTGGGGCCTCCTGGACTCCATCTGTTGTCAAGTTTCAGGCTCTTTGAATGTCTATTTGCTTACAAAGTTCATTTTCATTACACTGTCTAAGATTGATCATAGTAAAAAGTATTGCATTATTTTTCCTTCAAAGTGCAACTTAGTGATGCAAAGTAGATGGCACTTAATTATTTATGCTTTATTTTAAAATATGTCCTCTATCACATGAAGCCAAAGCAGCAGCTATGATTGCACAAGACCAGGAAGAATTTGAAAAAGCACACAGGCTTGTACAGGTAAGTAACTATCTCAATGTCAACAGAGTAATTCCCTAATTTATTTGCAGGTAACAAMTTCTGAAATCTCTTTATCTGCAGACAGAGAAAGTAGACTTTCTAAATGCATCTGAATTAGCAGATTCTTCTTGGAGATCTGCCAACAGCTGCATTCCCCTGAGAACGTCAGATCTTAGTAAAGATGCCAGTTACCTACGCCTGTCTCTGGGGGAGTTCTTTGGTCAGAGATCTGAAGCTCTTGGTTGTCTTGGTGGTGGCARTGATGTGAAACGGGTATGTACCTTAATATTAAGAAGCTAAGAAATTACAAGAAGAAAACCACTAGCAGTGCTTCTGCTTTTCTAGTCTTTTTTTCTTTTGAGATCTACCTTTTTAAGTTTACCTGCTAGGGGAATTTTGTATGTAAATGACAGATCTGGACTTTTTTGTTACCTGGTTGCAATTTTTGATGTGAAGTGACTGGCATGTATCACCGGCAGCGGTGAATGCTTTGTTCTGGAATGTGTGAGCAAGGGGAGCAAAAGTCAAGGATGAATGTTCCTTAGTGTGTGCCTTASTTTTGCCCTAGGGAATGGGTGGTCAGTATGTTCTGCCTTGGTGSATTCAAAGCCTGAGTGGGATGCATTCAAAGCCTGAGTGGCAGAACATGCTTCCAGACAGTGTTGATGAGAGCATGTGTGCTTTCTTTGTCTGCCTAAGTGGTGTATATACCTGCTTTAAGTGAAGTGTATGCGTTTGGATTAGGCATTTGCCAGGTTGGGAGACACAAATGTTTTCCCAGTCATGTGAGATTAGAATATCAATCAGGAAGGTGCTATGGCTGAATTTGTTTTGCAAGCCCACTATTTGCTAATCTTGTGTTCTGGGATAACATTTTTTTTTCCTTTTATAGCCATCTTTTGGTTATTACATTATGTCTCCAAAGAAAAGGGAACCCGTAGCTTTGCTACGACAGTCTGATGCATCAGGAGGTTACGCTGGCCAAGAGAGTTCGCAGTTTTTTGAATATCCAGGTAATAACAGAACAGAAGAAGCCTCCTAGGTCAGTGGTTACATGCAAGTAGCTCTTAAATAATGCTAGTAAGTGAAGACTGTATTAAGAGTCATACAGAAGCTCTTCAACTTTCGTTCAGCAAGTCATTTTCTGGTGTTAATCCCCCCCTTCCCTTCCTCACTTTCTTTTTTTYGTCTTCCCTCTCCTCTGTGCTAAACAAAGGAACCAGGAGATAAAGCAAGCACACCCTTGTAGAAGAGAGCATCCTAAWACTGAAAACTAGACTAAAGTGCCATTTCAGCATTTGCAGGTCCTGGTGGCTTAGCAAAATATGTTGTAATACTTACAAGCTGTTTAGAGTTAATGTGTTGGAAAAGCCATGAAAATACTGTGCAAAAAAAGTTACTCATATCTAGAAATAGTAGAAATCATCTGAAAAAGTAACTAAAAATAGTGTTAGTGTGCTTCCATGTACTATACAATAGTCTAGATTCCTGGCAGAAAATTTTTAGGAGCTCATTGAATTTATGAGCTGTGTTTAGTTAACTGATGGCTACAGTTGCTACTTTGAACAGTAGGCAAGTACCCTAAAATGTGGTGAAGTTCTGCAAAATGCTAGAGAAGGTAAGCATTTAGGTCACTTTTTGATAAAAGTACTAATAGCTGTCATCTGATTTACTAATTTTTTTTTCCCTCAGTAGTACTGCTGTTAATAGATCTTTATCAGCAGTATCAGTATGCAGTACCTTTAGAGGTAATAGATGGGAGTTGAGAAGTAAGCAACCCGGAAAGGGTGTTACTTGAAACTAAGTATACCCAAACCCAAAATATCTGTGGAGGTGGAGCAGAGGTGTGTTGGTTGGTTGGTTTTAAAAAAAAAAAAAAAAGCGGCTTCCTTGAACACAGTGACTGCTATAATTCTACCCTTATAAATGTTACAGAAAAAAAAAAAAAAAAAAAAAAAAAAAAAAAAAGAAACCACAAAAAAACTTAAGCATAAATCTTCAGAGTTGCCAGGTCATTGACACCTGTGTAAAAACCTGTCAAATTGAGCTTTTCTGGTTTTCTCCTGGGGTAAAGATCCATGTTCATGTTTTCATTCAAACATGATGTAATGGGAAGGTTTATTTAGCTTATGCTAACATGGTGARCCTACATGAAAGTGTAATTTGAGAAGTGCGAACATGAACAGGAACCAKTTGATAATCTTGGCCTTAAAACTGCAAGATTTGGTGTTGTGACTTTAGAAGAGTCTCTCCCTACCCCACATCTCTCCCCCTTGCCCCAAACTTGAGGACCTTGCATGCAGACATGTAAACAGTTTACTTATTGGGTATTACTTATTGGGTATTAATTTCCAGTCTTTTTTTTTTTTTTTTTTTTTTTTTTTTTTTTTTTTTTTTTTTTTTTTTTTGCTTAGATGATTTGGAAGCACATACAAAAGAGCATACAAATTGTGTTGACTGTGAAAATGGATGTCATGGAACGGAGGCTGCACCTGGAATACATAAAAATTTTAGCATAGAAACTGCTACCAAAAGTAAAGCAAAGGTATTTCTATGTCTTATCTACTAACTGTAAATGTGAACTTAAACAAAATGACTGTTAGTATTACTAGATTTTTTCATTGAGAAGTGGTAAATTTGGACTATGTCATTAACTTGCTGGCTCTTGTTGTATTAATCATAATAAGGGCACTATTTTTTTTTTTGGCAGATGGTTTTATTAGAATGCCCTGATCCTGTGAAAARTCATACATTACCATCACCACTTCACTTTAATTCCTCCCCTCCCTTTTAGGAGATGCTTGACCTGACAACCCCTTACTATTATTATTAGTAGTATTCATAGATGCTTAGTCTATTGGTATTCTGTGATCTAGAGCCTACGTTTCAGAACTACATCTTTCTCCCAGGRTACTTATTTTTTCTTTTGTTTTTGACTGAAGCAACTTTTATTTAGGAATTAGATTGCTTATTTCGTAGAGGATTAAAATAAGTGTATTGCTTAAATTTGGAAACAGAGTATTCTCAGTTTGAGAGTCCTCAACTTGTACCTGCTCTGCCTTGATATGTAGTTTTGCTGAACTTCAAGAGATTCCTCTCTGCCCATCTCTCCAGTTTGTTGAGATGTCTCTGAATGGCAGCGCAGCTCCCAGTCTGGTGGTTCAGCTGCTCGTCCCAACCTTGTATCATCAGCAAACTTGCTGATGCCCTCTTGTCTAGGTCACTTAAGAAGTTGATTTTCATTGACCTAAAAAAAGGTAGAAACAGCTCTGTCTGCCATTTGTAGAGAGGCAAGAAAAAAGTTAGTTGAGATGATAATGTGTATTTGGTTAGTGCAGTTTCTCCTCTGCTGTGTACGTGTTTCTCACAGGAGTTTAATCCCAGTTCGTCCAACTGAATTGCAAGAGACGTGAAGAGGTTTTTAACTGTAGTAGGCTTCTAAATTGGATCTGAGCTGGGGTATCCTAGCAGACTATCTTTAGTTCTGGAAATACTTTTTTTAAATTTTATTTTATTATTTTTTTTAAAGGGTAATGACAAATTATGCATTTTGCAGTATTCTTTCTTGACAGTAGATCAAAATGTGGGAACAGTGTGATAAACTGCATTGAAAAGAGTGCGTTGAAGTGCAAAATAATAATTAAAAAAAAAAAACCAACTTCCCAAACAAAACCCTAAGCAAGAAACTTCTTCATTTGCTGCTTAACTGATTTTGGTTGTTTGTAGGATGTATTTCATAAAGGCAGACTTGAAGAGAATTCCTCTGAGCATTCGGACTCTGTCCTGAGCATCAGTACAATTGCCTCTGCTATTGCTAATGCTTCTGCCAGCACAGAGCCTGCCCAGCTCGCTGCTATGATGATGGCACTCTCACATAAAAATAAAAAGAAATGTTTCCTTCCTGGAATTGTTAATGATGTGGAGCTAGCCACTAATTCGACTTCCTCAAACAGTGTGGAAAATAGTGCATTTGATATGGAAAAATATCTCAAAAAAACAGATGAGATGGGACATGAAAGTGACTCTGAGCGTATTGTGAAACATGAAACATCTGTCCAGAACCTTATTTGTGATAGCTCTTTAGCAGATAAAAATAAGCATACTCTTGCAGAAGATTTGTTAAATAACCATAACAAGCAGCAGGAAGTAGAGAAGCGGTTCGTGGATCATCTTCAGGAAGAAGCTGGCATTCAGAATTTCTCTTGCCTATCCAATGTCCCCAAGGATGAAGACAGAACTGCAAATAGTGCTAAATGTTCAGAAAAATTATCTGATTTAATAAACGGTAAACACTCACAGCCAGTGAGAGCTCATCTTGTATCAGATATGTTTGATACCCCAAGCCGATCTACTGCAAGTGGAGCAAAGGTTTGTGGAACTCCTTCAGCAACAGAAATGGAAGTGGTGTGCAGGGGTCTGCTTGCCTGCCAAAGCAGCTTTCTTGCTACTACCTGTTCTAAGGAAACTGCAGAAAGAGGAGATGAGGCAACAGATGCTGTTTCTGAGACATGTAATGGTTTGGTGAAAAGAACGGCAGGAAATGCTGTGTCACTTAGTGACTTCARTGCTAGCAAGCCGTCTAGCACACATGTGTCAGTTAGTCCTACAAGGGTAAAACCTGTGCAGAGATTGAGCAGTGATGAAAAGAAGCAAGGTGGAAAAACACAGAAGAGAAACCAAGATGCTAGTAGTGCTTGCAGTGGGAGTGTGAAACATGTAACTTTTGAGAAGCTCTCCCTGACTTCACAGAATAGTGATGGTAAGTAAACCTATACAGAAGTATACAGCTATAGAAAGGGTTCTTGAAAACAAAACTTGTTGACTGTGCTGTGACTTGTTATGAATTCTGTTTAGCAGAGCATAAGCCTGCTCTTCCCGAATGTGACTTTCAGTCTGCAGAGGATGAGCAGTGCAGCTTCAGACCTTCAACTTCACCGCTAATTCACTCATCACCCAGTGATACTTCTGGAACAACATTATCAGGGTAATGTTCTTAGTGTGGTTTATAAGAGTTATTAATGCACTGTGGTGCTTTTTTAAGTGATTTAAGTGTCAGTTGAACTGATGTTSTTGACCTCAGTTTATAGAAGATGCTTATTGGGCCATGACTTCATTCATAGACAAAGCATCCTGCTTGTTTTTATTGTGCATGTAGGAAGCAGGTCTTAAGCTATTGCTGACTTTATTTCTCTTGCATGATGATACTGAGATGCTAGTTGGGAATATGGTTATTTCAGCTTGTTATTGTCCAGTTTATAACTGGAAGAAAGAATACAAAATAACCAGGTTGTTATTCAGATATCCCATACACCTAAGACTTTTTTTTTATGGTGTCCTATATATTTTAACTTTTTCTACTGTGATTCATCTAATACGAAAAAAAAGGCAACTTGGCTAGTGGTTGTGGTGAGCTTGTGTATAATACAAAGCTTGACGTATGAGTACTGRTGATGTTTCATTGCTTTATTTTGCTACAATGGGGTAGATCAGGAGACTGAGTCATTTTAAAACCTACACTTAATGTTTTTTAAACTACAACTTATATCTCTGAGGATTTCCTAACAGCTAAGAGGGCAACATTTTGAATTGTTTTAAGTTTGCTATTTGATGCTTAATTACAGTGGSTATGTTGGATGTGGTATTATTTAGATATTTGTTATTTCTCAGAAATAACCAGGCATATATTATAGGCATATTTCTGTAGTTAGGAGTACATATGGTAAGCTTTCTGGCTAAAATTCAGTGATTTAATTCAAATATTTTTGTGTTACTCTTTTTTTTTTTTTTTTTTCTTTTCGACAAAATGATCCAGTGTTTTCAGGTGTGTGAAACTAAGAATCTGATTAGTGAATAAAAAATACCAATGTATGATGACTGAAATGTTRGGAAAAAACCACTTTGATATTTTGATATTTAATTGGATAGTGTGTTGATTTGCATTTCTATTAATAGGTAGTTGTATTGTTTCTATGACTTTAGTATCTAAGTTCTGTTTGGTAACTCATGCTTTTCACTGGATATAAATTCATAGAGCAAATGATTTTTATATATTTCAAGGCCGGAATTTGTAAAGGTTGGTAGTTAAGCTAACTTCTGCTGATTGTACTAAACAAAACAGCTTGTTGGTTTGATTTAAAAYAACAGCTAATGTGTAGTAGCATTCATGCATTTTCTGATCAGCAATGGAATATATCCCCATATTGACATATGTGAAATCTGTTTTTCAGATCTGAGGCTGACTTTACTTCTGCATCATATTGCCCAAAGTCCCACAGTGAGAGTGCACTTCCTCACTCAGTTTACTCAAGTCCTAGCATGAGCAGATTAACCTATGTCTCTGCATCTGACAGTACCCTTAAGAATACAGCCATAATGCATAATCCAGACATGTGGGTAAGAGAATCTTTAACAGTAAGTGTATGCTAACAGTGCATGCACTGTGGGTTCATGAGCCTATATATATTATATATATATATATATATATATATATAAAAAAAAAGTGTATATTTTGGTCTGTAGTGAAGACTCAGTGAGATCGTCACTTCCTCTCAGGAGTATCAGCAGCAACTTTTCCTCATGTTCAATTAATCAGGAAAAAGGAAGTGCATGTTCTGGGCTAAAGCCATTTTCATTTTCTTCTCTCTGCTCTGATTACACAGGGGAATCTGTTCTTTTCAGTCTTGGTATTTCCAAGTGGACCTTAGTCCCATGAGAGGGAGCCCAAAAGCACATCTGAATGTGTGTTTGTAGTCCATGGTGACACAGCATCAGCTCTTGATTCTCATTGATGTTTAAAGTGTACCTGGTCTAGAGTCTTACCACCTCGTACAACTTGGTGTTTCATGATGCCAATACGTGACTGGCTGCATAGGGGTTTGCCCCTTTGTCTTGAAGAGAAATCGTTGCTTGCACTGAATTTGTTCCCTATAACAGTTCAACAAGGAGATCCTCAAACAGTTTTTTAAACAAAGTTTTCTCTTTGTGCTATTGAGAATATTTATAAATTACTGTTTCTATATTCTTAATTTTTTTTTCGTGGGAGAGAGGTTTTAATATTGCCTCTGCTTATTAAGAGCCACTTCTGTACCGTAGGCCTCACACCTCTTAAAAACAAGAGGGATATTTGTGACGATGTTATTTTCAGGTCTGAATACTTACTATAATGCAGTCTGTTTAGGCAGTGGAGCTATAAGGTGTGCACACTTTTAGGGTTGATTTTATTTCTCTCTTTTTTAGCAAGGGGGGTGGGCAGGGGGGCGGGGAGGAGAGGGGGGAGCGATATACTCGCAGATATCAGATACTCAGGCTCCTTTCCTGGCCTCTCAAGTGCTGCTTGCTTAGAGTCAAACACCTGCTTTGTACGGCTTATACTCAGTGCCTTTTTTGTTCCTGTGTCAGAGATCTCCAGGTACAGCTGTTCTGAGCTGGGACCTGATTCAGCTAGTATCAGAATACTGTTCTTGCAGCTTCTGGTAGGAAATGGGGGATCTGGATATGTTTTTCAATAGAAAATGGACCTCTGTAGCATATCTAGAGAATATTTTAGTTTCAGAATCTACGGAGGAGCTACCTAGAGTTCCATATGCTGTCTTGTAAAGTCTGATCAGTGTGATGCTGTTAGAAGAGAGTGGCTCCCCTCATGTCGTTCTCCCTCCAGATGGTCTGTGCCACCATTAATATTGTTACTGGTCGTGTGCAGGGCAGGAGAGGGATGATCGCTTCTGTTCTTGGCAGCTAACTCGACAGGAAATTTCCTTCATGTGTGTGCGCACATCAATGGCTAGTACTTTTTTCTCTGGATTTATTAACTACACTGTTTGCTGCTTTAGTTCCTCAGCTTTTACTAAGAACCTTGCCCAACTGTGGACTTGCCTTGCTGCCAAATCCTCTTTTTGTTGGTGGACCATAGCACTCAGGGATTCTTGTTTCTCGTCAGGGCAAATTGAATCTGAGGAAATGCCTTTGTTGGTTCAACAAAATCATAAATAGGGAAAAATGTAGTCTATGTTGCTCTTTGGTGCTGCTAATAGGGCATGCTCATGCATATTTAAATATGAAAATTCTCCTGGTATTGGACCCAAAGACAATAAAATAAGAAAATTAGTTGTATTTGTAATAGTGTCTAAGGATCTGTCTGTGAATCCAGTGAGTCTAGGAAGCTATGCCCCTTCAGAGTATGGTTGCTTTTCCACAGAATGACTGCATAAAATCATAGAAAATCAAATAGTGTTGGCTGTGTGGAAGCTCTTCTAGCTGTTGGCAATTTCAGAGGCAGTGTTGGCTGTGTGGAAGCTCTTCTAGCTGTTGGCAATTTCAGAGGCAGAGCCCGTGTTAATTATTGGCTGGAGTGTGACTTCAAATAACAAGCAGTTTGGAGTTAACAGCTCTCTTTTGAGTTGAAGAGGGACAGATGTTACAAAGCAGAGCTGCAGATCAGATTTGACAAACTATCATTTATGTTGAGTGTCAGTATTAGTCTGTCATGTTTTACCCTCTTTGTTTTTCTAGAATTTGATTAGTATATTGTATTTGTTTACTTAGGACGACAGTGCCAGTGAACTGAGCACAACAATTATTCAAGCCAGCCCAACTCCTTCGCTGGAGCATAAAAATGAAAATCTAAATGGCCACTCTTCTCAAAAAAAGAGAATAGAAACATTATTTAATATTGATGACAAATCAGAGGAAAAAGAACTTGTAAGTCTTAAAACTAAGCTTGAAAGTGGAAAACTGTCCAAGAATGGTTTTCCAGCAAATGAAAATCAGGTTGCATCTAATCCTTCAAAAGTAATGTCAAATCATAAAGAGTTGGACCATGTTAAACCAGGTTTACCAAGTAAATCATGCTTCTTTCCCACACTGTCTGATAATGCTGATAAACCAGAAGCCTGTCAGGATCGTACAAGCAAAGCACAGAGACCAGGATCGCCATCGTTCAACGTGCTACCCACGTATCCTGGATTAAGCAGTTATGTTCCGTTAAATCAGAACTCATCTGAGGARCAGTGTGTTCCAATTTCAAGCTTTAAGTACCACGTCGCTGCTTCTGAGAGTCAAACAAGTTCTTCTGTTCCCACGTTGCTTACGGGATGTTCGCTTGCAACGACTCCATTTGCCCAGCAGCATCTGGGAAGTATCCCAGCTTCTGGAAGCGCAGCTTTGTCACAGTTTTGTGGTGGCACCTCAGCAGGTTTTGGTCTCCTGGGAGGGCTTCCCRGCGCTGGTCTCCCAGCAGGACATGCTCAGAATCTGGTTACTTCAGGAATTCCTTTAGGTCCAAATATTGGTCCTGGATCTTTGGGTGCAGCTCCTCTATGTAATCCACATTCTGCTTGGAACAAGAATGTCTTAAATATAAAACCATACACTGGACAGCCTCTTGGAGTTGGTAGAAATGAGTGGGAGTCATCAGCATTGCCTGGTTTTGGTAAGACTCTTATTTTTAGTATGTATGTTTAAAATATAGCTGTGAGCAAAAGTGGCTAAAATGAAAATGGTGAGATTACAGTAAGTAAAGATTGATTACTGAAGTAGAACTAAAAGTATTCCCTATGAAAGCTTAACATTATTTTTAAAAAGAACGTTCTTAATTTTCCATATTAACTTTTTCTGAATTCAGTGGTCTCCTAACAGACTCAAAAAGTATATTAACAACGAGGCTAAATTTCAGCTTTCTCTTGTTTTTGTGTTTGTTTAAAAGATCTAACACTATCTTTAATGATCAAGAGGAAGAGAATCTCTAACTGCAGCTCTATACTGAGCTAGGTGCATTTTGAAATAGCAAAAAAAAAAAAAAAAAAAAAATTTAATGCACATAGTTCCTAGGTTCTTGTACAGGTTTTTGAACTTCTCAGAATATCTGTTCAGCCCTCACTTGATCCTCCAGCAAATATGATTCTTTGACCTTGAAATTAATGTCCAATGATGGTTGTATTGGTCCATGTTTTTTATCTTAATAGTTATATTAAATTTGCTGTTTTGGAGAGATTAAGAATGTGTGACTTGAAAAGAAAATGTACTGTTGAAGTATCTAAAGCTTTCCTGCTTGTAGTTACGTGCATATGTCCTTCTGATGAACAAGTTTGGTTTGTCATGAGTTTATAGATGAAAAATGAAGGTTGATCTCTGTGAGTCAGAGATGCCTCTTGCTGTCAGTTGTGTTTTGAGTTGTGGCTATGATGTTGCAGTTCCTCTGAAAGAACCATTTTGAATATTTTAGAAGTACTTTCTAGAAGTTAAATATTCAAAGTCAAATTTTGCTTTGATGTGCTGATGATAGCTTTTGGTGGCAGCATTTCTCGAATTCGACGAAGAATTCCGATGCACCTCCTAGGTAATGGTTGTGTTCCAGTGTTTAATAAAATTGTGAATGTCCTAAATATAGATAATTGCATTTTCTGATGTGGTGTAGTGTTGATAAAGTATTGAATACACAGTGATTAAAACTTTTAGGCTAGTGATTGCATGGAATGTGCTATTAGCATAAATATTTTTGTTGGTAGCAGTGTACTTGCAAGTAAGATGCAAGTTAAAAACAGTTTATTGAAATGCTAAATATCAGTCAGGAGAAAATATTCTTACAAAAGCTGTAGGAGTCAGAAATTTATCACCCTTAGTTTAAGGGTGTRTTTGCCAGATGAGGTTACAAACTTGGCATAACAACAGACTGAGTAGCCTGCAATTAACATCTTGCAACTGATGAGAGCCTGTTTTCTTTGCAAGGCCACGTGAAAGTCCCTGAAGAGCTGAAGTTCCCTAATGCTTGCTGTGTGGGAATTGCCTCACAGACGGCGCTGAGCATTTTTAATCCAACCGAGCGGTGGTTGCAGGTCAGCATTGGCATAATCAGTATTTCAGTCAATGGGGAAAAGGTAAGACTTTCTTTTAATAAAATTGTGAGCCTAATGCTATGACCTTATCAGAAGTCAAAGTTTAAAATTAGGGAGTCGGCTCTACACTCTATGTCATCAGATGCACCATGTGTCCTTCCAGGGACATGGCTTCCTTCTCAGTTACTCTGAATAATTCCKTATTAAGAGATAAAAATATAAATCCCCAATGGTGTATATGTACACATGAGTTTTCTTTCTCGTTATTTTTCTCATTGCTTGATATCATGAGGTTCTTGTAGTTCTTCAAACCTGAGTGTATTTTTACTCCTCTGAATAGCTTATAGTATCACTTGCAAACAGTCATTCCTGCCTGCAGACTGTTTATAAATATGCTCAAGAAGAAGTGTAAAGGCATCTGCCCTAGGATTTACTGGTGACCTTTCCCTTGCTCTTCTTCCTCCTGCCCCCCATTTTTGTTAGGAAGCACCAAGTCAAATTATTTGTTGTTAGTGCYGAGCGACCTTTCTCAAAATGAGGATATCTTAGCTTGAAAGGGTACTTGAAATGATGCAGAAAAGGGACGTGGATRTGAAGAAACTAGTACTGACWAAAACACATATAAAAATCTATGCTATATGTTGAGCAATGATTATTGCATGAATAACACTTTATAGATGTTTGGAAGAAGCTGTGCTATAGTTCTTGTGCCTGAGAAATTGGCAAGGTTTTTCTCTTGCCTCTTTTGCTTTTCAGATGGATCCTGTGAAATACCAGTGCCTTGTGTTCAAGAACAAGACCATTGTAGGACCCCATTCTACTGATGACCTGAAAATACTTTTCCTACCATGTCATTCGGGGATCTTTCAGTGTATTCTCAGCGTTTCATCTTGGCCGGTTTCGGCAGATGCTGAGACAATAGTTCAGGCAGAAGCTTTAGCAAGTAGAGTAGTTTTGACAGCAGTTGCTGAACAACCTATTATAGAAGTAAGTAGATAATTATGTCTTTTTTTTCTTTTGTTGAAGTTTTTGAATAGCTTAATAATAGAGAAAACAAATCGGAGTACAAGTTTGTTTGTCAAAGGACTGAGGTACAACGAATGAAGTAGTTTTAGCTTTTAAGAAGGTTTATTTGTGGAGGGGAACCTTACTGTGCATGAAAAATTCTTATTCAAATGTCTGAAACTAGTGCATTGAAAGATACTATTTTTTCATTATTAAAAGAACTGCATGAGATAATAGGGTGAGAGCTCTAACATCTGATTCTTCCTCAGGGTTAATTAGYGGCTATGTTAGATATCAAAATACAACATCAGGCATCAAAATATCACAATTAATATCGGCATTCATTTCCAGTTGTAGAGTTTTCTGTTTTTATATATTTTAATGAAATAACATTWCTCTCAGTTCTTACTTTCAATTTATTTAAGGGTCAAAGAATATTTTTGTACTTCAGATTACTTCAAAATTAAAAACAAAAGATGTGTAAAATATTTTCTTTATCTTCTGTTAATCAAGTGGGAGAAGATGTGGTATTAACTTTAAGAATTATGTTTGGATACATATAGTCCTAAATTTAGAGTTAGTATGAAGGAAAAATGTACATGGTGATACTTTCCAAATGAGACTCAAGACAATGTTACAGTCTGAGACCTTGCTGGCAAATTTTCAGTGCAATAACCGTAGATATATTTTTTCATTTTAAATTGATTTGTTAATACAAAATTTGAAATAGTTTTAAAGGTGTTCCAGTCTAATATGAATGAATATACTCTTTTTATACTTTATTAAATTTAATATTCAATGCATTTTTCATCAATTTCGAAAAAATCCATTGTTCTCTGCATGGTGTAGTTCATTGAAATAAGATTTATATTTAAACTAAAAATAAACTCTATGCTCTATTTCTGGAGACTTTAAGCTGTGAAAAGAATCACAGGCTGTATCTAACTGTAGCTCACAGTCCTCAAGTGTTCTAATACTAACAAAATTTAACTCCTCTTTAGTTATATCTCTAAAATTTAAATAGAAAAAATGTTGTAGCTGATGTTTCCTGATGCTAAGAATAATCATGACTTTTGGTTTCATTTTATTTTAACCCAAATAATTTGTCTGTGTACTGTGTTTTTATGGGTGAATATTGCACTGAATTTGATTTATTTAAGTCATGATTGAGGAAACTTTTCTTCCCTTTCAGATGGGGTAGGAGTAGTGTGGGTATGTGGGTACAGCATTACAGGACTAAGTGAATAGTATCTTTAATTTCCCATTGTCKTCTTGTGGTAGCGTACCTGGAAGCTTTCCTTCCTTTTTATTTATTATTTAATTAATTATTGTTAAAACCAGGTGGAAAAAGGAAGAACAGAGTGCCTGGATTTTGGTGACTTGACTTCTGGCAGTTGGAAGGCTCTTCCACTAAAACTTATCAACAAAACCCATGCTTTTGTGCCAGTTCGACTTATTATCAATGCAGTAAGTACAGCAAACTTCCCATATGCACAAGTTAGCTTCTTGTAATAGTTAATTTGAATGCAAGGAAACTTCGTGGTTACGTGAAAAACTCTCAGTAAATCTAGAATTAATACGGAAAAATAAATTGAGGAGAGGGGGGAGTGAGCTATAATAGAAGCTAGATGAATGTTTTTGGGACAGCTGGACTTTGCCTGGGGCTTGCCAGCTATGGGCACATCTCTATTGGTTTCTCACACTTAGATCATCCAGAGCTTTCCTAGCATTGCTCAACTGTGTCATTATTTTATTGTTAATGACAGTAGGGGCCTTGATAATGTTAAAACTGTATCTCCTTGACAGAACGCAGTAGCTTGGCGTTGCTTCACGTTTTCCAAGGAACCAGTCAATCCTTCTAATGAGCACTCCTTCTCAATGGATGCAGTTACTCCCATAGCAGCTCCATCGGTTGTGAATCATGTGATACATGCAAGCTATGATGGACAAGTGAGTAGTTTGTAGGTCACTGAATCTTACAGTTACTGCTCGTAATGACAGTTCTGGATATCTGAATTTGCGGTAATTTTTTATTACTGTAAGTAATGTTGTGTATCTTTATTAATTTATTCACCCCTTAAGATAAGTCAGCTGACTTTTTTTTTTTCCCCCACCTCCCCTCCAGGATCCTGAAGCTGTAACAGTTTGGGTCCTGTTCCATGCACCTAAGAAACAAATTTCTTCTTCAGGTATGTCAATTTGATTTTTCCTTATTATTTATTTARTGTATGCATGCTTTGGGATTTCAGGAACAAGCTGAAAATTTGCAACAAAAAATATTTCAGCTTTGTGTGTTCTAATATTTCAAGCATTATGTTTGATTTTCTTAACTGAAGGTAGAAGAAATCCTTTTTTGTTACTAATTTGTTGTATTTTTTGTGCTATGTATCACTCAATCTTTTAGAAGTTAATGGAGCACTTACACTTCAATATCAAAATATATAAAGTGGTTATTTTTAAGATTTGTGGTTCGTTACTCTTTTTGCCAAGGAAATTATGTCATCATTTCAAGAAAGAAAACACTGAATGCTGAGTTGGTTGTAGTATAGATGAGGGATCTGAAGGAGTCTCTGAGATTTTTTGGTTTCCTAAGGGTAGTAGTATTTAATAATCTTGTCCTTGGCTAGAATGTTTTTGGTCTGTGTTTGGGGGTGCTTTTGGCCATCTTTGATAGAAAGGTATAAAATATTGAGACTTGCAAAAAATAGTTGACTAGATAAGAGAGAGTCTCTGATGATACCTCTGCTGAGGGATCGATTGAGAAGTACAGAAGTGAGATGCAAATCTATAGGAACAGTTTTTGCTACTGGCAGACTTGCTTGGATTTGTCATGTGTGGAATTGCTCCTAGATTCCTTAGGTCCAGCAGATGAATTCTTGGCAAGAGTTGATGTGGAAGTTGATAGTCCAGGGCCTAGCAGTGTGATTAAAAGTATTCCTCTTCGAGCAAGAGCTGGCACAGCGAGGATACACGCTCCAAAGGATTTACAGGTTTGAGTGAATTTGAGGACGGTGTGTTTTAAGAATATGCTGCCTCTCATAGTCTGTTTCTTTTTGTATTTTGTTGTGTGTCTGTATGTATATGAGTGTATATGTACACATATATACATGTATATATGTGCACACATTTTTTTCCAGACAATATCTCTGTCTGCTAGTATGGGTTCATCATCCAAACAGCAGCTGCCATTAAAAAATGCTGGAAACATTGGTGTATATTTAAAAGTTAAGGTAAGTTGGCTTCCTTCTCTTGAAATCGTGAACTTTGTACTGTAAACTTCCTATCAAAATTCAAACTAACATTTGGGGTGCTAGCTTAACTGTGTGGTTTGACAAAGAGATTAACAAATTTCTGTAAGGAAGAGGAAGGATATCCAAGAGGGCAGCTCACACAACTGGAGAGAAAAAAAAAAACCTCATGAGTGTTCAGTTATATTTGGTAAAAGCATCAAGCCCAGTGCTGCACAGTTTGTCGTTAGCCTGAGGGGTAATGCCTATTTAGAGCACAGTTATATTGGGATGAGGAAACACTTTTTACCTTCTTGCAAAGTTGCATTAATTTTTACTGGACATCTTGCCAAGTCATGTATGATGCTTAATGCTTTGTGGGTACATATATTATCTTTAACTCACTCTGATTTTCTTGAAAACCCATAAGAGATATCTAGACTTATTTCAAACTACTATTCTGAAGCCAACACAAGGATAAATCAATGCCTCAGTTAAAGAAAAAGAGAGGGCAGTCAGGCTGTCAGGTGGAATATTATGTGAACCGAGGATCAGAGCTAAAAGCATGTGGAATTGGTGATTGTTTCAGATCGTAATGACATTGCAGAAATATTTTTGTGACTATCTTGAAGTACTGCAGAACCATCAAAGAAATTCTTTTGACCATTAGCTTCTGGACATATTTCAAGAACATGTTTTTAACTGTCTCTAAAGATTTGGTAATTGTTACAGTAACCATGTGAGCCTGCTTAAATTCTGTAGTGTCAGGTCATAGTAACTTCTTTTGTTCTCGGTCTTTCCAATGAGTTGATTTGATGGCAGACTGGACTTACAGCTCCTAATTTTGAAATTCTGAGCTTAGACATAATTCACTGAGAGATGCTTAAAATGTGATTGTATTTTGTAGGTCAGCCTTGAGTTGCAAGGCTATAAGACAAAGTGATGAGGACCTTTTTTTTTTTTTTTTTTTTTTTTTTTCTCATGTTGCAAGTGTACAAGCTAGTAACCTCTCTCTTGCAAAAATCTTCTCTTCTCCCAATAAGAATCCATTAAGAAATGTTCTCCATTAATAAGTACTAGCTTCTAGTGTGGAGATGTATATTACACAAAGACACATTGCTTGACTGCCGTTGTGTAAAATCCTCTCCAGCTTCTATCAGAGACATCTAGATCTAGAGTAGAAAAATTGAGTCATATTAAAAGAAAAAAATGTCCTCTGCCAAGCTTTCTTAGTATGGAGCTGTGTTACTTACTACTTTTGTGATATCACTTTTTTAATCTGCTGTTATTGTGGTACTTAGATGTGAGAGGCTGGAAATACTGATCCTCTGAGGTTTACTTCCAACCTGAGGCCCACTTAGGCCAAGCGTCAGTGTTCTCCTCCTTTTGCTTCAGAGCGTTGTGACTAATGATCACAGATAACTGTTGTTACTCATCATTCCTGATAATTAGTGATGGAGTAGGAATGGCAGGGAAGTGGCCCCATCTCAAGGATTTCTTTTTGCATTTCTTGGAGCAGAGGCCATGGAAGTAGGATGCAAACTAAAGTGATGATACTGGACACTAATAGTGTGATGGTGTTGGACACTAGTTGATATTAGTATTGATTGATACTACATGTTGAGGCTAGTGATGTTACACYGCTACTGGCTGCCACTGTCTTGTACTTTTCAATTCTCAGAATCTCTGGGAGGTTCTTTCCACATCATACATACAGTTGATGTCTTAAGATATTTCTCTTAGATGCTTCTCTGCTATTTCATTGAATGCTGGAAGACTGACTTGCACAGGAATATGTTAAAGATCTGATGATATCATGTGTATTTAAATTGGCTGAAGTGTATGTACAAGAGGCATGCTCTTTGTAGCTGTGCTTATTCTCTTAAAAGAAGTAACACACCCTTTACTATTCTCTTCAGATATCAAATCAGGACAGCTGCTTTTCTGTTGAACCTGGGGATCTTTTCCTTCGTCCTGAAGAAGAACAAGAAGTAGCTGTCCTGTTTTCTCCAAAAAACTCAAACACAGCAGAAAGGTGACATAACTGTTCATAATGGTTCATTTTAAACAGTTATTTTTCAACCTGAAGATCATGAACAAGTGTGAAGTTTTATTCACAGAAGAATCTGTGCTAAGCAAGTAGTTCATTGTTCCATCAAAAGGTCAACAGGGTCCTTGTGACTAGTTTAAGTAAATGGAGCAATTTTCATGTGCTCCTTATAAGATACCTCCAAAGTACCAGGATGCTTTAAAATATTTATCTTCTGCAGCTGCTTCTTTTGCTTCCTGCTTCTTTGCCCCACTAAGGTGAGGGATAAGTTCTTTCTGTTTTACAACTGATAAACTCAAAGCACAGATTCTTGAGGATCAAGATTATTCTGGTTGCCAGAGTGGAATGGATGCTCAGGCCAAGGTTCTGCATAACTCTAACATGCATGTTCTATTTGCAGCTGTAAGCATTTGTGTGTTATTACCTATCAATTTCCTTGTTCTCTCCCAAATGGACTTGTTTGGGTCAAGTGACCGCTTTGATATCACCTAAGAGATTTGGCAATGTCCAAGTCAGATTCCAGTTCTCCAGAACAGTTTTTCATTACTCATCGTGTGAATTCTGCTTTAATGAAGCAAGAATAGATAAAAGGAATCTGGCCAAAATATATTCCGCTTCAATATGCATCTTACTGGGACCTTGCCAGTGATATTAAGTATGTTAAGTTCTGTGCTAATGAAAATATGCTTCTACAGGATAGGCATCTTCCATATCGTGTGGCCTTTCACATAACTTCTTTGCTTTACAAGTGAAATGTGCTCAGTACTAAGCTGGAATCTTTACAATCCACTTGCAAGTACTTGCCGAATGACTAATAAAGTAACTATAGCAATAATAAATGTTAATATTGCCTACTAAGAGCATACAGGACTCTGTCAGTAGGCTTCACAAAAATTCACTCATAGCTAGACTGAATTTTTTTTGTGCTCCCAGCAACTTTAGACAATTCCAGTTTCTTTATTTGAATTGTCATTCCTGATGTTCTTATTCACCCCGTTTCTTTTCTTTGAGAGGAGAGAAGGCAGTAGCTTTTGTTCTTTGGCCCTTAAGGTGGAGGCTGGATGCCGGTGGGGCAGCTGGTTGCCTGTCTGTGGGCCTAGTATTCTTTCCTGCAGTGATTTTGTATTTATCTGCTAATCTTGTTTTGTGATGGGGTCTTTATTTGTTTTGAAGCACATTGAAAATTCTTGTACTGCCATCTGGACCTCAGTATGAAGTGGTGCTGAAAGGCGAGGTGGGGAGTGTGGAAAGCAGACCTGTGTTTGCTGCTGCTCGGTGCACAGACATCCCACCCATTCTCTCCAACAAGCAGTTTGTTGCCTGGGGAGGAGTAGCGCTTGGAAGATCAGTGTAAGTATAAATAGGGCTCCCATTTGTAGAAAATACTATAATATTTTATAATACATTTACTTACAATTTAATTTCTGCATTATCTCTATTTATATTAACAATCCACTGCTGATAAGCTGAGCTGTTTTACATACTCAGTGAGAGAAATAGTATATGCTAAACCTTTTTTTTGTACAGAAAATATTTGGAAATATAATCTGTGATCATACTTGARCTTTTTGTGTTCTTTATGACTCTATAGTTGGAATAAAATTAGGTTTTGTAAGATCAATGTGAGTAGAATCAATGAAAAATATTTTCCAAATAAATTGTTGTCAAAAGAATATGTAGAACTTTTCCATCTCTTGCCAGTAGCGAATCTTTTGATACATATCTTTTTTTTTCCCCTGATTTATACATACTAAGACTACAAGAATTTGGATTGATAACATAATTTGTCTTTCTAAATAGCATTAATGAATTAGACTAATGAATTAGTTCAGTTATCTGAGTTTGAGTATGTTCTGGTATTAGCACTTTTAGTGATGGAGAACCCATCACACTTCTAATTACGGTTCCCTACCCTTTAGATAAGGAGGAGCTCTTCCCTGAGTTTTTAGTTTCCAGTTTCCAACCTTAGTGTTTCAAGATTTTAAAATGAAGTCTATGCCCCTGAAATGTAGTGGAAGCCTTTTCCCTCTCTTTCTCATTCCATCCTTGCATCTAATTGCACAACCTCCTGAGTGGCAGATTCTTTGAAGCTGTTAGACCCTGTTGGGAGCAGCTTTTGACTCTCTAAGATGGCAGCAATTTCCTACCTCTGTTAAGGAAAGGCCTGAGTGCCAGAAGCCTTGAAGTGAACAGTGGGAGTGAGCAGCTGGTAGCAGTGAATGAGTAAAGAAGCAAGGAACAAGAGCTCTCCTCCTGAGCCAGGATGAGCCTTTTCGTTGCCTTTGGCATATGGTGGTGCCTCACCCTGAAAAGGGTGTTACAGCTTTCAGATTTCTATCAGTAATCTGTATTTGTAGTTAATTTGCGTTGTTACCAGACTGATCTGCTAACATAACCTTGTTATAAGATTTTAAAGAAAAAGTATCTAGAAAGCTATTGGCTTTTTTGTATTTGAAAATGTATTTTAGATAATTAAATATTTTCCAGTCCATGTCAGGATATGTTAGAGAAAAAAAAAATTAGTTTTTGATCAACCTGATATAACCAAATATCCAAATTTTTTTTTTGTAGTACCATCATTGTTGATTAGTATATTAAAAGGAAAAACTATCCTAAGCTTACTTAATTTCTCTAGTACCGTTTCAGTGAAGCTCTGTCAAATCTACTTCCTTTGTGTAGGATCAGAAGGAAAACTTTTGCTTCAAAATTATTCTAGTCTGCTGAGATTTACAAGTAATAAATACAAAAGACTCAAGATTTGGAGGACAAAACTTTCATTGATGTATTCTCAAAATGGTTTGAGTAACTATTACATTCACTGAAATGTAAACCATTTCTGTATAACCAATAGTGCACTTAAAGCACTTTTTTTCTGGCATTCCTTTATGCCTGAAGGATTTTGATTTTCCATAAATTAGWGGTTCTAAATAACTATATCTTTAAAATCTTTAGATTTTTTTTTTTATTCTTTGAAGGAGTGTTATGTATTCACAAAACTGCTGTTAAGCTACTAAGTGCAGTACCTGAACTTGAGAAAAACTTTTTACTTTATTTTTCCTRCATGAGGACTGATGTAGTGATATATAATATTGTAATGTGTAACTTTGAGAATACAGAAAACAGGAGGTAAAATTGTTCCATTTCCATAAATATGCACAGTACAAGTTAATTTCATATTTTTCAGTCAGCAGAAGTTAACTTTGAGAAATAACTCTCTGTCTGTGACTCAACATTTAAGACTGTTGATAAGAGGCCAGGATCAGGACTGCTTTCAGGTAACTACTAATAAAAAATTCTATTTCATGTTTATGACAAAACTATCAAGATAACCTCTTCCTAATAAAGCCATCAAACGTTATCTAATACGAACGATAGCATTTGCTCAATAATAGCTGAATTTGATTAGAAATCAAATAGAAAATTTACGCAATAGAATTTGATCTAAGGAAAACAAATTCAGATTTGCTCTTTTGGAATAGCAGATCACTTAAATGAGATTACGTGTTAAATGTCTGTTTTTGCTAATTCAGTGGAAGAGACCTAACTGAGATTAATTTTTCTACTTTTAATAGAATTGCATAGGCATATGATCATGCAGTAAGCATATATTAAGAGTAGAGGTGGGGAGGTCTTTACTTTTCTGCCTGTATTTTCAACAATGGTTTTGATTCACCATGGTGTCCCATATTGCTGCCTACTTGATTCTGAAGCTGCCTGGGATCAAAATTGGTTTACTTTTTTTTTTTTTTTTTTTTTTTTTTTTTTTTCCTTGTGGTCAGTTAGATCTTGGCATTAAGGTGGGATGCCTTTCTCCTCCTTGTCTTGGGAAGTTATCTAATCAGAGAGGAGTCAGACACATTTTGAAATATTATTGATGGACTTGTAACAGTGCTTGGAAGGAGGTGGCATATTTTAAACKCCTTATGCCTTTAGATTTCTGACTTCCCACAGAGAAGAATTTCCTAACTATATATAATGATGCATACCATGGTCATTTTACGGAGTTCTGGACATCAGACTTGATTTTTATTCTGGAAATACTTCAGAGATGTTTTTTCTGGGATAATCAGAAAACTTGTCTTCTGGTTGTTAACTTGTTCATCTATACTCTTTTTCCTTTGGAGGATGACTGAATTTCTCTAGTTCGTTCTGGTGGCCAATTCTGAGTTCAGCAGTCACAGATCCTTAACCAGTTTGTCTCATCCACAAAGGCTGTGTCTGAACAGAGCTGTTTGATTCTTGTCTCTGTTTTGGCCAGAAAATAAAAAAAAAGTATTTTTCTCTCTGTAATCATCTCTATTCGTCCTGACTGCTTTGGAGAAAATGAGGCTACAAAAAGAAATAAGTTGACTGGGAATCTGTCTGGTAAAAGCTCTAAAGATGCAAGACTACAACTGAAAGGCCATGTATCACTCTATTTAGAGTCATTATGGCCTCAAATATCTCCTTCTGTCAACTTAAAACAGAACCTGATTGAGTTAATTTTGGGTTATTAAGGAAGTCTTGTTCTGTATGTATTTTTACTGTACTTGCTCACTTTTGATATCTTTATTTTTTCAATAGCTACAAAGTATATTTGGATCAGAGGAACGCCTAACTAGTAACTGGGAGCTCAAAATCCGTCCCAAAGAAGATACTAATATATACTTGATGTTTGCACCTACTCGTGCAACTTGCATGTTTGCAAAGCTAGAAATGAAACAGCTGGGGATTCGATCACAGCCAGGAATTAAGTTTACTGTAAGACTCTCAACACCTAATTTCTAATAACTTAAATTGCATGCAGCATTTCTTTCTCTCTCTCTTTTCTCTTTTTTCTTTTAAGAAAAGTCTAGCACTTTTCAAGCTACTCAATATGTATATATGTATATTTGCTATATATGGTGGGGATACTAGATTTTGTAGTCTGAACATTCAACAGACTGACTTTGCATTTTTTCCACCTCCTTAAGAAAGGAGTTATGTAGTATATTAAAAGCTGTCCAAAAGATGTCCAAGTTTTCCAGAAATGTCAAAAAATCTGAATTTGCCTGGTTTTATAGCAAAACTGTAATTTTTTTKTATAAAACTTTGAAACTGAAGTTGAATAAACTTAGGCTTATTTTCTTTCTCTCTTTTCACATTTTCAGTATGCTGTCATGCTGTATAATATAAGCTTTCTGTATAGTATAATGCCAATCTTTTATAGAAACTCAGTAAGAAACATATTTAATCTCAAGTTTGCTGCTCATTTTCAGATACCGCTTTCTGGGTATGGAGGAACAAGCAATATTATCTTAGAAAACGTTAAAAAACTGTCAGGTGGTTACCTGATAAAACTGGATGAATTATCTGCAAAATTAAGGAAAGTTTCTTTCCGCATAAGAAACACAGGCTCTCGTGCTGCCTACGTTAGAGCATTGTGCTTTGCAGACCTCGAGACAAAAACAATCGTGGATCCTCACGCAATGACAGTGAATCCTGAGAAGTTTGTGCTGAAAGAAGGAACACATGAGGTAACTCTAACAGTGAACAAGTTTAATTTAAAATAGATGTGTTCAATGAGTATGCATATCGAAAGATTCTTGTTGAAGTTTCACTTAACTTGTCTTTAACATTCTGCATTTCACTTGTACCGCAATAATTTTACGAACAACGTTACTGACTGCAAGAATGTTTTTCTGAATATACTGACTGTGTCTTTTATCAGGTGATTACTGTAACGTGGAAGCCTGTGGAAAAAGAAAACTTGCATAAAACAAATGCATTGATATCAGCAATATGTTTTTTTTGGGGAGATGAAATATCCAGACGGCGATATCGTAGGTAAGATGGAATATTGCAGGTTGCTGTTATGAAGTGGGCAGATTTTTAGTAGAATGATAAAACTAAGGGTGCAATGCTACTAACAGCATTGGTTGTAGTATGACTGTAAAGGTCTCGAGAAGAAAACAAATGACTATACTGATAAGGAGAGTTCCAGTAAGCCTTATGGTCGCCTATGTGATTTTTTTTTTTTTTTTTTTTTATGTACTTCAGCTATGATCCTAGTTAAAGTTCTTGTTTGCTTATTTTATAAACTTTTTCTTCCTTTTTCTTCTTTTTATTTCTTTCTGCATTCTGGGAGGATATGCGTATTGTTTTGAAGGGGTGTGATTTTTTTTTTTTTTTTTTTTTNTTTGTTTTGTATTGGAAAAGAGTTGATTTTTGTCTTAAATCTTTCCAACGTGTATGTAATCTTAATTTCTAAGCAAAATAATTTTGAAAGGAGAAATATAGAAATTCATTAGTATTAAATTTTGAATAACACCCACTTTTTGTTTTGCTGACAAGCTGAGGAAAATTAACTATGAGTAGATGTGTGTTTGAAAGAAATAACAGGATCATAACATATCCTTAAAATTTCTAGGACATATCTTTACTTCCTTAAAGGAGCTTGTGTTTCCATTTGCTGATGATCRTGGTTCAGTGCAAAATTTTCTGGAGTGGATGACAATTTCTTGCTATTGCACTCATGTGATTGTGAGAAACTTTATGAAAGCCATCGTATGTATTATTGCCCAAACTAAATAATAAATATAGTTGAATTAAAATATCTGACTTTGAATAAATAGCACATGAAATAGTTGTGTGATATTTTTCATAGTGAACTAGCCTGCGATTTTTTTCAGATGTTTATTACTGATTTTTGTGTTAACACTTTCTGAGGCTTTGCTCACTATCCCTGACAAGTACTTAGAGGACAATAATACAAAGGTAAATTATTTTTCTCTACTGATAAATAAGAAAACAGATGAGGCTTGTATACCTCTATATAGGTAGTGTTTGGAATTTGTTTGTATTTGTCTTGTGGACACTGGTATGCGAATGGAATTGCCCGTTGCTCTATGAGCCAGCAATATGACATCCAGCTGTGTGAACGTGGTTGCCTAACTGGTTGTTTCCAGGCAGGAGCTTTTCTGAAGTCTCTGTTGATGAATGCCATGAAAGGGATGTTCATCTGATGAGACGCAGRGCTGCTGTAAGGTAGCCAAGCCCTGTTCTCTAGGTGTATAATGGAACAAGGTTGTGGGCACAACTGTGAACTGGACTGTCTGCCCAGTGTCCCAGCTTCTGGCTCAAGTTTTGACTCTAAAAGCACACCCAGTCAGCAACCTAGTAAATGTCTGAGACTTAGGAGGAAGAGAGGKGTCACAGTGACTCCTGCTGAGGCAGTCAGGCTCTGCCTAGGCACTTGGCTCTTGCTGCCTCCAAGGTTCTCGCTCCTTCTGACGTTTGAGTGCCAGGCTCTCCATTACTGACCCACAGAAGGATAAGCCTGCAACAGCCATGATTTGGTGCCTTTTACTGGTCAGCAAGAGGGCAGAGTTTTCTTGGTTTGTGGTGGTGTTTTTCTTTTTTTTTCTCACTCCAAGTCTTGAGCRTATGAGAAGGCTTCAAATTTAGAAGAATGTTCACAACCATGAGCTTGGTGTATTCCAGATACCAGATATCGTGCAAATTAAACCGWCGGTAGATTCTTATCCTGGGAATCCTTTTCAGATTGATTCCAGCAATACATACAATTTAAAGTCTGTGGTATGTATAATTTCAAGTTTGTTTCTTATTTCTTTCATAGAGCCATGATGTATAACCCTCAGGTAGAAAAACACATAGTCCCAGAAAACAGTCTGGTGAGAAATGTTATATTTGATGAGGAATTTCAAGGGGAGCAACTAGTGACAGAAGGTGAGCCAATGACTCGTTAGAGGAAATATGTAGTGCCTTCTTTGGGGCAAGAGGGAAATGTGGTTTAGGCTTGAATTCTAGTGACTTATCCACTTTTTTAATGCAGAAAATGTCCAATTTGGTATAAACTTGCTTTCTTGTGTTGTGTACTTACCTGTTTAAGACTTGGTGTGCTTTTCTCTGGACAGAGCAGAAGCCGTTGTATGTTGTGACACGAAATGTTCACTTTATTCTGAGAATTTTTACCTTATCACTAATAATGAGAAAGAGACTTGAGGTACAGCTTTACTAAAAGTTGCAGAATTAACTTTGTGCACAGGTGATATGTTGATATGTTCTGTATTTGAGAATTTGGAGACAGAAAACAAGCTTGATGACATTAGAAGATGTCCTTCCCATCCCAAATTAAGCAACTTTAAACTTTTTTTTTCCAACTTCCGCTTGTATTACCACAGAATTAAGGAAGTATGCCATTTAATCTAACGGTGTCCTTTTTTTTTTTTTTTTTNTTTTTTTTTTTTTAAAGCCCCTTATATCTGTATTTGTTGAACTAATTCTACTCATCTATGCCAAAATTTTTGCATTGTTGCTCTCGGTAGGTTGTTACGGTACCTGAGTAAAACTTCTAGCCTGGATCTTTCCTCATAGATATTCTATGTGTTGCTTTTACTTGGAAGAATGGTTGTTCATCTTGGCTAGGTTGAAGTGAAGTCCTGCTGAAGATATCTGAGGTTTCCTTGTGTGCTCCCACACATGGAAGCTGTTAACTCAGTTTTAGAGAGCCTAGATAGTTTTTCATTAACTATTACTGGCTTMTTAATAATGTCGTGCTAATAGGAGATAAATATACTTTTCTGTAGAAAACAGATTGAAATCTCGCATCTTAGCTTATTAATGTACTTATTTTTGTCTGGCACCATACTTTTTGTTGAAATTGTTTAATGTGGTTTCTTGTTTCTTATTTGGTTACAACAACTTCTTTTATTCAGAGTTATTTATCTTGGTTATACAAAGCTTGCCATGCCCTGCTTTCTGTACCAAAGTCAGTAAAGTCAGCAAAGCTGGTATCCCAAAAAACTGGGAGACAGGCTTGTGAAACACCGTGTGTGTCTTCCAGGGTGCATGCTGGGAGCTGAATAGCTTATTCCATGGTGCATGCTCTTAGAGCTGAATAGCTTATTCTTACACTTTTTTTTAGCAGTGATATGGACCTCATGACATTCCTTACCTTGTCACCCAGTGATGTCCAGTGTGAATAGTACGATCATATTTAAACATACCGTGGTGTGTTTGTGTGTGTGTTTGTATGTTTTTAATATCTTTGTGGTTTTCTGTCTTTTTTTGTAATTCTTCTTGTATGTTCCTAATTGTATTCCTTCTTACAATTAAGAAATCTGAGATTTTTTTTTTTCCTGTAAGATATCTTTCAATCGAAAAGTTTCATTTTTTTTCCAATGTTTAAGTGCTTTGTTACTTTTCAGCCCTTCGAATAAAAGTGTGTTAAAGAGACTGTGAAATAAATCTAAAAGATTAAAGGCAGTCCTTACAGCTGGGAAATTCTAATCTGAAGCTACATAATTAGTTATACACAATTATAACCACTTGTAGTTATAGCTCTAGACTATTTTGGACTCTCTTCTACATTGCCTTAATTCATGTGGGTTTTTGACAAGTCTAATRAGAAATTATATTTTAACTTCAGTGTTTTAAATAGCGGGGTGTTAGTTTTCACTGCTTCACCCACGAGATGCATCAGTGTGATGTCTGTGTAGTTAGACTAGACAGTTGGCTGTCGTACTCCTCTTAAGAGAACAAGAGTTTTACAAGCATTTCTCTGTTCTGATTATAACGATCAACTGTGTCCTAGGCAACTGATGATTAAGATTATAGCTCCAGTCTCTGTGACTTCAGGAAATTGTCCATTTTGTTTTTATTAAAATTGCTCCATCACTCTTATTTTAGTATATGAAATTCCAAGGAGGTCAAATGACATCCATCTTTTCTATGGAAGCATGCAGAAGATTGTCCTTTGTGTGGTTGGATATTCCCCTCCTGATCAGGATGGCTTTCRGCAGTCTCCTCAACGTCATTTGGCRTCAGACAGGTAATAAAGGTTACCTTCTGGTAAACCAAATTGAACTGCATCTGCTTTCTTTTAAAACCTTTGAGATTTTTTTTAAGGGTTGCACAGTAATGTCAGTGATGAAAATTGACTTGCTGCGCTAGTGAAAAAGCATTCTCTGCATTTTATCTAGTCTGTTCAAATTGTTAGGATAACTTTTAAATAATTTTCCAAACTGATTCAGTCACCTGTGACTCCCTATTCTTCATCCTGGGAATCTGACAGAGACCCAGCTTATAATTTGAATTTGCCATTTTATGTATTCAGGCTACTCTTGTATTTGAAGCTCTGGCACAAGGGAAGAAACATCCAAATCCTGTACAGGTCTTACAGGTCCTGGGTTGACTGTAAGAAATATATTTTTGCTGGTTGTTTCTTCAGAAGGATGKTTTTTTTTCTGCAGTGTTACATAAGTGAAGCAAGAACCTCCTAGTCCTGTTGAGTCTAATCTCTGCATATGCAACAGTTGCCTTAGAATTGTTTTTGCCTGTTGCAAGCAAGAGGTTGAGCATTTCTGGACAGTTGACAGACTTAGCATCTAGTGAGGTGTTTGTCGGACATGCTCATTCCCAACCCCTAGGTGGGTAATCCTAGTAGACCCAGCAGCAAGTGAGATGGTGAGATGTACTATTTTTTCCTTTTTTTTTTTTTTTTCCTTTCTTCTCTCCTTCTCCCCTATACTTGGTGGTGGTCTGGTCAGTTCCTTCTCTTGTGATTTTATTCTCTTATTGAATTTATTTATTTGAATTTATTAAACAGTGAGAGTCTTCACTTTGAGTGTACTGCAGTTCATAGCAAGCTGTTTGTGTTTAGTAATCTGGTTATTAAGAAATTCCATGTCTAGGAATTGCCTTTCTGGTTCCATTATTATCTTCAGGGGTGAATCCACGAGCATTAATTCAGTTGTGCTGAACTGTGTGAGGATTCTAAGCAGTGTGGGAAAGTCAAAGTAGGAATAGTATGTTTGCATAGTGTTGTATGGAATAAGACAATTATCTATTTTACCTGTAACTGCTGTTTTCTGGTTTGCATTTTAGTGTTTAAAATTTAGCTTGCTGTCAGTTAAGCTTTTAACTTGAGAAAAATTCTGAACCCTGGAATGAGAAAGCTTCTTAGCTTTCATATATGAGCTTATCTGTCATCTCTTTTGAAAGGGAGGGCTGGGACTGTTCAGCCTTGAACAGAAAAGGTTTGAAGTGGGGATCTTATTGATGTGTATGAATACCTATCAGAGGCCCATAGAAGAAGATGGAGCCGAAAGCTTCTCAGTGGAACAGTGGGAAAAGACAAGAAAAAGGCAATGGACACTAATTAAAATAGAAGAAATTACGTGTAAATTTAGCTTCTTCATGGTGAGGGTAGACAAATAGTGCAACAAATTCAAAACCTGACTGGGCAAGGTCTTAAGCAATCTCTTCCAGAAGACCCTGTTTTGAGAAGGTTGGTTGGGCTAGATCATCTTCAGAGATCCTTTTAATCTTCAGCTGTTCTGTGAACTCTTTATTTCTCCCCACAGTATCTTCTTAATCTGAATAAAGCACGTATGRAGAAAGCCTCTTACTTTACTGTCAYCTMAAGATAACTGCTTGTTTTAATCCCTTCCACTATGCCCCTTTAAGCATCCTGTAAATAAGCCTTGTCATGATAKGATTGCTTAATTAATATTTCAATAATGGAGAGTTGAATTAAGTTGAAGGATGTTATGAACAGATTTWTATGCAAGTATGACCCTGGGGGAATATTAAAAGTAGGTTGAAATCTTTTTTAAGYTATTTTTAATGAATACTGTTGTTTAATGCAATTTTATTTTTAGGTTTGGCAACTCCGTCAGACATATGAATGCAACTTTGGATGTTCTTCCTGTTAAAGGACCTCAAGGTCCTCCATTACATGTTAAAACTGATGATATTATTCAGAATATGTTACTAGATCAGCAGACTTGGGCTGTTATACCCGAATACTTAATTTTGACATCTCCTTCTATTAGTGAGTATTTTTGCAAAGTTAATAAAATAATCCTTCTAATAGTAAAGTAACTGTACTACTTACCATGCCTGTAATTATTTTGGATTTCTTGATGAGTAAGCTGGTGTAGTGTTTATTCTGAACMGTAAACTGGTTTGAACATTGCTTTGGTGAAATTGTCAGCAGAAAGATGAATTAGGTAGTATATGTGAACTAAGCTGACATTTAATTGATATGTAGTTTTTTAGCAAGAGAAATTATGAAGGCTTTAAAGCATACAAGGATAAAAATAGAACAGAAAATATTTTTAATTGGTTAATATCTTCATTTTGGACATCTTAAAGTTTTGTTTTATTTTTTTTATCACAGGTGGAACAGCTGATACCGGACATGTACAAATTATCAATAATTCTAGTAGGATGTTGCACTTTGAGCTTTCTTGGCCAGCTCATTGCCTTACTGTAACTCCACAACATGGAAATATTGAGCCAGAGTAAGTTTCTTTTTGTAGGTTTCCTGAACTTATGAATTTAATCTGGTTATTAAGGTTTTAGGGGAGGTTATTTTTGTGAGTTTTAAGGTATGGTCTTTTTGTCAGTTAATATGTAAACCTAGCTTCTCTATGCTTATCCTTCTTAAGGACCTTATTCTTTTGTATTTTCTTGTGTAACTTCTGTCATTGGTTGTATGTAAAATTGTATAGAAGCCAAGAGTTTTTTGTGCAGAGAAACACTGGGGTTTTTTTTGTATGGTTCTTTTGAAACTGGATGGCTGACAAAGTATAAATTTAAAAAGAAATCTTTCCAATAGTGGGTTTGTTTAAAAATGATCTTCTTAAAAAAAAAAAAAAAAAAAAAAAAAAAAACAAAAAAAAAAACCCAAAACACACCACTATTCTATAAAATGGCTTCTCTTAGTATAACTTGTTCGCATTTACTTTTGCTGATATACTGATAGTCATCTTATATATACCTTATACATATAGTACACACTATATAGTATACATATAGTATACAGATGTACACACACGCATAGTRCATAAAATAGCTAATATTATGTTCAATCCATATATTCTACTTATAGCTTATTATATACATATAGTATATTAATCATATAGTATGTATTTTTTTTAATATTTGTATTTTGGCATGTATTTGTTGCAGCTTTTAATCTCTGACTTCTCAAAACCTGTAATATAAAAAGAAAAACAAGTCAGTGTCAGGTCACCTCTGCCTTTAGTAATTTTTTTTTACTGTAATCATAAAATTCCTGTGTGTGTGTGTGTGTGTGTGTGTAAAATTTCCCTCGTCAGCAGAAAGTCTGTCGCAGTAAAATGCTTGAAAGTTCTGGCCTCTTCTGGTTTCTGAAGTTCCTTTGTTTTTTTGTTCCTAGTCAGTTTAGATGGGCTTTTTTGATCCTACTCTTAAACTAGTCTCATTTCCTTGTTAATGGCTCTTGTTCCACAAAGACAGCTTGAGTATTTAGTTCATTCATTGCCTTAATTTTGTGGATGTTTCCCCAAAGCAGATGGATGCTTTTCAATTTAGCATCATTAGGTGATGATGCGATGCCTTAATAAAATTAAGCATATACATATATTATATATATAACATATATACTTCATATATATATTTATCTTCATATATGTGTGAACACCTGAATACATTGAGTGGGAGAGACTTCCACCAGTAGTGAGAACAAGAAGCTTATCTGGAAGGACTTGAATATCTGCCACTCCTTAGGGATGCTGTCAATGCTAAGAACATTRCTACAAAAAAGAGAGATAACAATGAGTGGCTCTTCAGTGAAGATATAACTAGTGTCCTACATCCCCAATTCGTGATTCTTTGTGGAATGATTTCTTAATAAGAGAATCGAAGTGATTCTTCAGGCAACTTTCTTGTATTGGATAATTCTATTTTTTCCCCCTTTGTTGGAGAGGAATGAACTGATACCTGGGATGTTGGGTCTGAGTAAGTGTTCTGGATCAAGAGCAGAGCTGCAGGTAGGAAACAGATCTGTGGGAACAGCTGAGTCAGGCTCAACAAGATGCACTTAACCTGTTTTTCTGCTTTTCATGACCATGCCTTGCAGTGCCAAGAGCAGGCAGGCTGTCCAGGCAGGAGCCACCTAGGATGTGCATAATGCAGTGATGCCTGGCACCACACAGACTTCTTGAACTCCTTTATTCCAGGAAAAGGAGGAGGTGTGAGACTTCYGTGAGGCTGGAGGAAGTTCCAAAGAGCAACATTGTGCTCTGCCATGCTGGAGCATGTAGGTCCCATATACTGCCCCCCTCTAAAGCCCTCAGGTTCCAAGGGATGTGGTAAAGGCAGTCCCTACCCTAGATGAATATGCAGTATCAAAGTCCTTTGTCCTTCTTGAGTTCAGTAGCATTTTGATGAAGTGGAGCCTCAGGGGTGTTGCTGCACCTCAGKGTACATGAGTCCTGAGAAAGAAAGGGTACTTTGGAAGCCAGGAAACTGGAAAAATTGTAAGAGCCTTCTTTGAAAAGTTTTCCTGCAGCTTCCTTTCTGGATAAGATGTGAAGACTGTTTTTTTTCCCGCTGCTAGACACCACTCTATTCAGAATGGAGCAATGAAAGTACTAAGTGGTRATATTTTTAGGTTTGAATATGACCCTTCTGAGGGACATACAGTCTGTGACTCCATGCAAGTTGAATTGACCAATGAAGTTTGCGGCAAATGTCAAAAAGAAAGTGAAAGGCAATGGAAGGGTTTGAGGCAGCAGATAATTTATAGAACCTGAAATGGTGTGTGTGCATTGCAATCCTATTCTGGCATCCACAGCCTGTGTGTAAGAGGAGCATTAGTGAGGAGGTTCCAAAAGTTGCTGAGCCTTAAAAAATTCTCGTCTGAAGTGTGAGAGCTGTGTGAACACACTCGCTGGCAGTGCCCCTGAAAGACTTGCTGCTACTGGAAGCTAAAACACCATCGCTTTTTACTGAAAAGAGTATTTCAAGAAATACCAGTATCCCAGTGAAATATTTTTAAACTATTAACAGTCGTTAACTGAAGTTTATACGAGAGACATAGTATGATTCCTGTGGATTGATTTTGCGCCTACAGTAAACTCCTRTGCTGTGCTAATTGCATTTCAAGCTGGTCCTTCAGATATAACTTGTGTAATTCTGCTAATTGGTTCTGTTTGCATAATATTAATGACATTTATTTCAGTGATGTAGTACTAATTTTTGATTATTATCTTTGCTTGCCTTCTGCCTTCCTTTGTTTAAATTTATACAGTATAGAATATGGAACACTGTAAATCAGAATATATTTATGTTCTCTGTGGTCARATTCTGTGTGATGTCCTAACTGCTTCAAATGAATTCTGTTCTGTCTATAGAAATCACTAATAACATTGGAAGACTTTTTTCTCCAGAACTGGTGTTTCTGCATGGGCAAAAGGAAATAAAACGGTTTTTATTAATCTGGAACTGACTTTAAGGATGCCTTAAATAAAATTTGTGCAGGATAATTTGTTGAAATAATACGATTTTGTTTTTGAAAATTGGAGTTGTCTACTTCCCATTGCCTGACAGGATGTTGCTGATAGATTTCATTCTCTTTCTCTAATCCCCTCCCAAGTGACAAGTTTGTAAAGTATGTTACTGTTTCATGTTTCCAACTGTTAAAACTTGTTGATAAACTGGTTATCTAATCTCAATAGGATCTTAAATTTATCTGTAGATGTTATCCATTTAGCTGACATCCTTTCTTGAGCTRGCAAGATCAATAATAGGTGTTCAGTCTTATCTGAGGATAATACTAGCGTTTTTTTCTTTTTTTCTTTTAATAGGAGCAGTATACTAATTCTGGTGAGTCCTAATCCGTCACTTGCTACAAAACCTTCAGTGATCCCTTGGAGTGGCCTAGTCTATATACATTGTGATAATAGACAGAAGGTATGGCTTCTTGAGAGTTATGACAGTTTAGTTTGCTTTAATGCATAAGGACAAGTCGTATTGTTATAACCTTTTAGACATAGAATACCCGTTCTGTCAATTATTTTCYATTCCCTAACTTTAAAGCTTTCCTAAAGAAAATGTTAATGAATAAAAGTAACTGAGCTGTTGTTTAGCAAACTGAGATTCTTGGTTCTTCTGCATTTGGTCTCTTTTAAGATAAAAATAACCTTCTGGCAGATGAGTCTGTGGGAAGGAAACTGTAGAACAAGTTCTTGATGTTCATGTATTTTAATCCAAGATTTTTCCCTGCTTGAATTAAGCAGTGTATATAAAATATACTTACTAAGCMAAGGGTTTTTCCTTTCATCTGTGTAAAAACAGGTAGGCGCTTTGGTAGTGTCTCTCAAAGAAATAGATACCTCTTTGTGGACGTTGGGGATTTTGTTTTGTTTTTAAAATCGGCATGTGTTTTGATGGTGTTGATAAGGATACATGGAGAGAGAGAGAGGGAGGAAGGGAGGGAGGGAGAGAGGGAGACTTAAAGGATAAAACAGCATGTCTACTTTTCCATATCTTCTCTTAAAGGAGAAAGTTGGCATGTGTGATTCAGAATAGGAAACTGCCATTAAGAGCACAGGGAAATTGATGAAAATAACGAGTTGAGAAGGCCATGGGTGCTGCATGCATCCTTAACGTGGCACGTTCGGCAATATGAGAATGAGAGTAAAGAGAGGAAAAAGCAGTAAAACAAAWATAAAGGATGTAGCAAAACCAGCTGAATACGAATCATCTCATAGCTGATAATACCTTTACTGATTCTTTGCTACCTGTCCAGTTAAATAAAAAGTATTTTCAGATTTTAACAGTATTATCCAAAGTATTTAGCAGGAGTCAACACAGCAGACAGGAGTTTCTACAGCAGAGAGTAGATGCTGTCTGAGGGTAGACCTGGTCCATGTCTCTGAGGACAGAGAAATTGGCMAAAAACTTTCCCTTGTATAACTTACGTTTTGTCTTATTGAAGAGTAAACTGCTATCACTTTATTATAATGTGTTGCAAAATAGCTGTTACACAATGTTATAGTTATAAGTAGGTACTCTTTAAAAGTAACTATAAATATTTATGGAAAACAGCTTTAGTGAGAACAGGATTGAGTTTTAATAGATTACTCTAATGGTATTTGCATATAATCTATTRAAATGAACCTTGCAGATGGTAAGCACTGAATAAAGTTTCTGTTCTCCTAAATTCCTTCTTTTCTCTGAAAGATGCTAAACTTTATGGTTTGAAATTAGGGAATATCTGAATATTTAACGTTAGACTTTTTCTGTTGYTGGGAGGTAGAGTTGAACAATGTGTTTTTTTTTTTTTTAAAAAAAAACTGCTTAATGGTGTAACAATGTTCACTGTTTCAATATTTCTTACTCTCTTCAAATTGTGTTAAAGTTTATCAAAGTGCAGATTCGAGATGCAATCGCAGAGGGTGCATCTGAGGAAAACTGTCCATCTGGAAAACTTGATGTATTCACTCGACCATCTGAAAGTCCTATTATTTATGTGGCAAAACCTCTTTCAATGCCCCCATTTTCAACAATGGAAATAAAGAACAGAACTGTTGTTTTTCCTAATACAGCAGCTGGTGAAAGCTCAGGTAATTTCACTCTTCTTTTTTTTTTTTTTTTTTTTTTTTTTTTTTTTGGTAGTTGCAGCATCTGTGCTATTTTATGTTTAGAGCTTTTGTTTACTGACTTGCATGTTCAGAATTTTTTTTTTTTTTTTTTGGTAGTTGCAGCATCTGTGCTATTTTATGTTTAGAGCTTTTGTTTACTGACTTGCATGTTCAGAAACTTTGAACACCTTGACTCTTAATTCACTTTTTTAGCCCAACAAGTGTGATTGGGCAGGACCAGTATCTCAAGTTTTTTCTGGAAATACTAGTCCTTGTGATGTAACCTTTTTTTTCTTTTTTTTCTTTTTCTTTTTTTCTCCTGAGGTCTCTTTCTTTACTATACAGTATAGCAATTTTGCTTTCCATTGCTAGGCTTGCATAGGCGCGCTACATAACCCTTTTTAGGCAGTTTTGGTGGATGGCACCGTACTGTGCCAGAGGCAAGGGTGGCAGTGTGGGCTTGCTGTGCTTGACTGAAGCTATTCCAGATCACTGCAGTTGTGCAGTACTCTGCCTTCCCATACTGCACATATCTCTGTGATACTAGATAGATATCTGTGCGTGTAGCAGAGAAATCCAATTCCTTAGGTCTGGAGGAATGCTATCTACAAGATTGGCTGACTGCCTTGTACATATGGATGTTGTTGTTGAAAATAGATCCTTGAACTCTCAGTCTTTATTTTTAACTCCAATAATGCTTTAAATGCTCTAGATTACTGTATGACACTGCCATTCAGTTATCTAGATGCCAGATTTTCCCTGCGGCTTGGGTATATGTTCTAGCTAGCGAAAATTTTTGCAAAGGTGAATTTTGGGCAATTTTTTTCATTTAGCAGCCCTGAGAACTTTTTGGCGTTTTGCATTTTATTATTTGATGATACCAGCCAAAAATTTGAATCCTTGTAATAAACAGAGATTGTAAGACATGACTAGGAGGATATCTTTGCTGTTTATCATACTATTCTGGATTTATAGAAACCAAATTTCCATCAAAAAACAGTGCATTGTCTTTGATAAACTTTTCTTCACTCTTGTAAGCATCTTCAGTGTCAGTCTTAATTAGCAGATTGTATTCCCAATTTTGCTTTAAACTTTCAAGAATTTTGAGGATATGTTTTGTTTGGTTCTGCTTCAGAAACTTCAGATCTATTTGATTTCATGAAGACTGTTTCTTTTAAACTTTTAAAAACATTTGGTATATTATTCTGATGCCTCCTTTCTAGAGAGCTATCTGGAAATGGAAAACAAGGGTAGTGAAAGCCTGAAGTGGCATTTATCATCGTTTGCACCACCCTATGTTAAGGTGAGTGAATGCTGCCTTAATAATGTGTGTTTTATACAAATCTCTCGTTTTCTTTTTTCCTCCCTCTTCCTTCTACTTTCTCTTCCCTTCTCCTTTTCAGAAATAATGTTTTACATAATGCACTGTTAAGTTTCTTCTCAGGCAATCTTTTGCTTCTAATTGTACTAGGGAAATGTTTAGCTTCCCTTTCCAAGTGATGTGCTCCCTGACAGTGAATCAGTCAGATTTAGTACCAGAAATACTTCTGTAGAGCACTTACTGACCCATAAGGCTTGCTGGTGCTCCTCCTATATGTCCTGCAGATTGTATTAAGCAGTTGGGTATGCACGAGCAGTGTCCACTTGAGATCCAGAGTGTCAGACCCATTTACCTTGTTCTGAGACTTGTGTTGCTGGGGTTGTACGTGTGTTGTACTGGGCTTGTGGTGTCTCTGGAGGTAATTTTAAATTGGGTCAAAAATATTTGCTTCACACTTTTGCTACTTCTTCAATTACTGTCTAGCTGTTGCATTGTTATTTGTAAATATTTTTCCCTCTGTGAATGTGTATATATTTTTTTTCCACTTTATATATGTAGTGAGTGCTGTTTTACTGATTTGGTATGAGAMTAATCATATGAAATGATAGAACAAATAGATAATGAAACACAGAGTTGTAGCCCAGAGTGAGTATTCAGTATTCTGGYTAATGTGCTACTTCTAAATTTAAAGTCAGTAGTCATGATGATTGCATAAATRTTGTAGTAGTTTCAATCCTTATTCTTTTGCTTTTGGGCATTTTACGTTAGCTTTTTCTTGAAAATAGCTTGATTTTTATCTATTTATTTTAAGTCCTATCTAAGGCTAATGGACTTTTTCCCTCCAAATCTAACTCACAACTTTATTTGCAGGATGTAGATGGAAGTGGACATGTTTATAGAGTTACTTACTCAGCTTTCAGATGCTGCCGTGTTTCTAGTACTCTAGCAGCTCATGGAAAAGAGAAGGTRAATTGGTATTTTTATTTCAAAAATATTTGTTTCTTAACTGTAAAATAAAACTTTTCCAGAACAGAAAAGTACTATAAAGTGCTTTGTAAAATCCACAAAAGCATCTTGAATAATACTCTGTTCTTATGAAACTAGTGGAGAGGACCATTTTCCATTTCTTATATAAAGTATTGTCATACTTGAAGAAGAGTTTTCTGTTCCTTAAAGTGATTTCATTTGCCTTACAATTTTATGTGTTGGCCAGTAGAGGGTTTCATAACCACAATGATAAAACACATACAAGCACATATTGAACAGGAGGATGGTCAACAGTATCTCCTGCAAGATCCTCAGCTGTGGCAYGCATGTGTCTCTGTATGAATTTTGTGCTGACTTAACTATAATTGCATGTAGATTAACTTAATGCTAATTAAAACAAAATGAAAAATTTTTCTTTTGGTAGGTTTCTCTAATCTTTCTTCCCAGAGACAGAGGAGATTACTCCCAGTTCTGGGACCTTGAGTATTATCCAGTTGAAAACCCACACACGAAACACAAATTAAGGTTTCAGCTTTCTGGAGCGGTAAGAATGTAATTACTATAAACTCTTTCTCCTGGGCAAAAATTCCTGGTAAGCAAGTAAGTACTGTATCTGGTACATCCCAGAATATTTTGAAAAAAATCTGATGATACTTTTATCTTAGACTTAAATATACTTCTTATCTTACAAAACTACCTTCGCACCTTGCCTATGTGATGATGATTTTTTTTTTTTTTTTTTGTGACATGTAAGAGACAAAATTTTGCTTAGTGTTCAAAGAAAGAAACTTATTTGCTCTGGCAATTGTTTCCAAGGAGGCAAGTGTTTATATCACACTTTAAATGCATTACGCTATAAAGAACTGTATGAAAATACCTGACCTGTGTTATATAACAGTGTAGCCATGCAATCTGGGAAGCTTCAAGCATCTATTTCATAGAATCATCATAGAATCATTGGGAAGTGACCTCTAGATGTCATCTAGCCCAACTCCCCTGCACACRCAGGGTCTCCTAGAGCATGTGGCACAGGGTGGTGTCCAAGAGGGTTTTGAAGATCTCCAGAGAAGGAGACTCCACCACCTCTCTGGGCAGCCTGTKCCAGTGCTCTGTCACCTTCACTGTTAAGAAGTTCTTCCTCAAGTTCCCATGGAACTTTTGATGCCTCAATTTGTGGCCATTTCCTCTGGACTTAYCACTAGTCGCCACTGAGAAGAGGCCAGSTCCATCTTCCTCCCTGCCTCCCTTGTGGTACTGAGACACAAGATAAGGGTATGTTTCTTCTGAATCTCTTTTTCTGAGCATTTTTATATTATATACTATATATATTATATATATGTATTATATTATTTCAGCATTTTTAAATTATATTCTTAATCTGTATTAACAGTATTTTTTAATGTGGAAAAGTATGAAATTTTACTAAATGCCTTATGTAGTTGATTTGGAAAGAATTTTCTGTTTGTGAACAATTTTCTGTTGATCMGCCTTTGATCCTCATTTTAGTTGTGTCTCACTTGTTACAAGTGGGCGTSTTTCTGTACAATAAACCATCATTTAGTTAGTGGAACTCGTACTACTTCAGACTCACTATTTTTTTTGAGTTTGATCAGTCTGTATGGGGAGGARCTCACTCGCTTTTATAAGAGTGTTTGCAGATTTAAAGAATATCAAAACAGGGATGAAAATATTTTAATTGTATTTTTCATAGGATCTATTGAGTAGAAGAAACCAGGAATTCAGGAGAAAAAYGGAGGCAAGGAGGAAGGAGGGAATTTGGGCTACTAAGATGATGGGTCTGTGTTTGTGAAGACTGTTGGACTGAGTAAATGTGGTACTTTCCTGAGCTATTTCCAAAGACACCCTTATCTCTCTTGTTGAGAGAAAGACACACACAGCTACCAGACCAAAAAAAAACCCAAAATAGTTATCAGGCATCTAAAAAGATCGGCCTGTAAGTATAGATCGGAATAACAGTGTAGATGGGTTTTATGGTTTTGTTTTTTAAGAATTATTTATAGGAGCAATTGGAGCACCCTGTCAGCTCTCCTGTTGAACGTTCCTCAGCTCTATTTGCTGAGGCCTTGAGATAGGAGCTTGGGAATTGGGACTGATTTTCTGTATTTCATCCTTTTCTTGCTTTTGATTCCTGCCTCACTTCCCATCTGGCCATGAATAGCTCTGTGTTAAGATAAGATTGATATGATTATGTATTAAGATATGATTAAGATATATGGTTTGCCACTCTCTCCAGAAAGCTTGCATGTTACTTCTAGATCATCTAGAAAGCTGTGCCTGTGTTGGTAGTAAGAATCTAAGCTGCTGTTGTTGCTAGAACATCGTGCCTCCATTGGACAGCAGCCATTGCATAGGGTGCTGCTGCTTCCCATTTATTTATGCTGAAAGAGTGACTTGTTCACAAGATACACATTAAATGACTTCCAAGTTTGGGAAGAAGGAGACTTGGGCATTTTTTGTTTAAGAGAGATTTCATCTGTTTCTTTCAATTTTTCATTAGAAATCTGGTTATAAATAATTCATTTCTGAGAGTGTGACTAGGTGCAGAARTTGTGTAAATATTTGAGCAGCTCAACTTTTTACTGATGTTTATGAACCAGCATGTCAATTTTTTTCTGCTTTTTTCAAAGCTGTTAACAATTAGTTCTTTGAAGTGTCTTGTACCTAGTCCTATGGGAAAAAATTTATAGAAAACACTTGAAAAGTGTCAAAATGACTTTGAACAAGTCAGAGCCAAAAATGAAATATTTTCACAATCAAATAGGTAAGCAATTATAGATCTTTTTACAAGAGGAGTCAGCACAGATTATTAAATTGTTGCTTTTTTAATGTTGTTTCCACTTCTRGTTGAGAAGACAAGTTAATTGCAATCTGTTATGTCTGAGGGATCAAGAGTTTAGTCTGCATTACWACAACTTTGCAAAGGGCTAGAGTCCTGCTGGGTTTACTGAGGCCAAGAGGGCTRCTGCTGTGGTTAATGTGACTCTTGATAGAATGGGGTGGGAAGACAATTTTCTGTGATGTGTCTTGTTCTATTGGCCTTATTGATAAATTAGATTTTGAAAGATAACKCTGAGGCATAGCACTCATCATTTTTCCCTTAAAAGCTCATGAAACAAGAGAAAGGGGAACCTTTCTTGTCTTTRTATATCAGGTTCCCCTGTAGTTCATGGGTTGTTTGCAACTGAAGAATATTTTTCTTTTAACACTAGGATAACTTGACAACTGCTACTTCTGACAGATTGATCAGAAGCTCTTTCAATAAAAGAAATGAATGTCTAAAAGACAACTTTGTCATACCAGCTTTATTGAAGATGAWTATTTCTTTTAGTCCTCCCAGGATAAAGGGAATCGACTTCTTGTCTAAAATGTCRGCAGCTTTTGAAAAATTTGAGACAATGTTGTATGACTAAGTGTAGGAGAGTCTCAGATTCTTTGACTTTGTCAAGATACTGTAACTCACGGGTATCAAACAGTGTCTGTCTAGCCCTGTCAAACAAAGCAGAATTRGAAATTGTGTATGTGGCAAAGCTTTCCCTTCTCTGTTTGCCTTGTGTTAGTGAGTACACTGAAGGTAGGTCTCCTTCAGAAAGTGGAAGTTAGAGTACAGCTGTTTCAGATGCTGTTTCTCTGTAGAACTCTTGCTTTGGTGAGTAGGATGTGTTGTTCGTAATGCAGAAGCATTACATACTTTTTACTTTTGTGGGAATTCAAGTTATAGTGATGACTTATCCCTTCCATTCTGAGCAGTTGTTTTACTGACTTTGCTGCTTTTGAGGCATATGGGCAGAATATCTGCAGAGATGCTGAGCTTTTCTCTCTTTTGAATAAAAAGAGAGTGTTCATTGTTAGCAGCAGTCTCAAGTCTCCATCTGCACTGCTCACTTGTTGCAAACTGGCTTGTAACAAATAAAGCATTTGTAAGACAAACACATTACGCTATTCCTCCCAAGTTATTTTTCTGTCTCAATKATTCTGGGAAGATTATACTGTAAACATAAAACTCCAAGTTAGAAAAGAGAAATGTTTTAAATGCTTAAAGATGAAAATTAAGTGCAACTGTTTAAGTCAACTTTATTTTTGCCAACAGGGATTTAAAACAGAAAATAAARCTTTAACTCTGAAAGCTTCCACAGACGCCCTCACAGGAACTGAAATTCCAGCTGTACCAGGAAAAAAGGCTTATTCTGAAGCATCTGCAGTTAAAACAGGGTATGTATGGGCATAAATTGAAATGAAAGTTTACAGCTGGATAGAACAGGATGGGGAAAAAGAACTTTTTTCACCGTAAGGATAGTTAGACAGTGGAACATGGTGCCTGGAGAGGTGGTTCAGTCTCTGTYCTTGGAGATTTTCAAGACCCAAGAAGACAAAGCCCTGAACAACTTGATGTCACCTCAGAGCTGACCCTGCCTGGAGCAAGAGTTTGGAATAGAAACCTCCCAACCTCATTTCCCCTGTGTTAAAAAATAACTAACTGCAGAAACATACATGGGAAAACACTTAATGGCTTTGTATTAATCAGTAACATTTTCCTATACTTTTTTCTCTATACTGAATTCCTAAGGGACCTAACCACAATTCACTGTTTTAATAGTAAAATCTCTTGCACAGTCTCCCCTTATGGCTCCTTCTGCAAAGGAACACTGTTTTAAATGTATTATCCTTGCTGCTGTTTCAGTGTAATGTGCATACCAAGTGTTGCACTGCGGGATGATGTGGGTATCGAGGGAATAAAGTGGTTTTGTTCAAAACATATAGAATCACTATATGAGACCATATAAGTAGGAACTCTTAGTATGTTGTATTCCTTTTCAAAATTAGACAAAATGGTAATTCCATTCGAGGACTGTATGYACCAGAAGACCTCTATACCTTTCCCCCAACCAGAGTTGGGGAGACGCGTACATTAAAGGTCAACTTGCGGAATAATTCTTTTACCACACACCTGGTAAGTTTGATGGACTTTCATCTAACTTTCATCTATATTTTTTCATTCATTTGCACTATAGGGTTTTTTTCTTTTTCTTTTTTTTTTTTTTTTTTCCCCAGAAGATTGCAGTAGTATGAAGCTCTTAACATGTTAATTCCAAAAGTCAATCTCAATAGCTCTTTCTGAAGAATGCTGGGTTTTTTTCTCTTGTTCAAGGATTTTTTTTCCTGTAATTTTTAATCTCTTTTATTTGAATATGAACTCTTCTGGATTTCTGACATATCTGCAACTGAAAAAGTAATAGGTTATGGTTCACACAGATTGGTCCTTTTCTGTTAACTTTTGTTGTTTTGTTAAAACATCCATATGTACACAATTTTGTACTTTTTTTTATTATTTGATATCATCCATATAAAGCTGTATTTGTAAATTACATGACTTATCTTAAGCGTGTGGTAAGCTGAATATGACTGTCCAAGATGTAACGGAGTTTTTAAAGCATTTTGTATTAAATTRCAGTTGAAGTTTGTAAACCCTGGAGAGCCTTTTCACATCAGGCACTTGAGATACTCCTTAAGGTGAGTAATGCCTGTGCTAACATCGTCCTTGCATAACATGCAAACAAAAAAACTAACCCAGGTAAATCAATAAAGTATCTCCTATAGATATATGTACAATGCTGAAATGTAGCTATAAATACTCAATATTCTGGCTATATTTTTTGCTGATGCCGTGCTTTGAAATCTTGATTAGAAGCAGAATGAGCCCACATAGTTATATCTGCCTCTGCCAATTTCTTCTCTGCAAATTGTTCCTAACAGTGTTGCTGCTCTTAATGGTAAGCCTAGTGCTTCATTTAACCGTTTGACATGCTGTGCACAATCAATTCACTCCTTCCATTTATGCTTTCTGCACAACAGACCAAGCAAATTGCCTTCATCCTGCTTCAAACTTGGCAATCCTGCACAATTGCCCCTAAGATTCTTTGCAAATACCAGATTTGAGTAGTCTGGTATTGCCTGGTCATATCAAGTATTGCAGTGTATTACCTGCACAGAAGGAATATTCAGCTTGGTGATAACAGGATTTCATAAAGATAGTTTAATGCAGTTCTTTGTGTTAAAAGTAATTAAACACAAYTTCTTGGTGTTTCAACAGGTCCCAGCTTTAAATACAAGGAAACTAAGTGTGTACAGAATAGAAATTATGTGAACAAAGTCATAAATAGAATTAGATTCTCTGACTCCTACATCTGTCTAATTTCCTGTGTGCCAGACAACATAAGAGATTTTGGGTTTATATGGAAGTAGTGACCAGGATCAAATCCAGTCAAATCACGATATCCAACTAGATGCCACTTCCTTGGAAAGCACTTAGATATTTCAAAAACTTTTTGAGGGATAGTATCAAATCTATTTGATACATTCTTGTGCAAGATTGTAAACTCCATTCTTTTAACCTAAGTAGAGTTAGGTGGAATTTTAACTTACTACTATCATTTGTAAGTGGTATCAAGTGATACTATTGTACCATTTAATAACATTTTWAAAACTTTATTCTAGTAACTTGGGCTAGTTTTGCTCCAGCTGTAAATATTAGTTTTCTGGAAGAGCTTTCTGGCTTGAGAGCATAAAGCATACAGGAGTYAATTGACTTGGAGAGTTGCTCTTAAGAGAAAAAGTGCTAAAAATTCTTTAAAGACATTCTTTAAATGGCTTTTATTTAAGGTTTATGAACAGTGTCATGGAGAATCTGAAGAAAGACAGGTTAGGTTTACTGCACGTTCTGTAAAGTACTGTTCAAAAGTAACCGGAGAATAAAACTGTGTTTGCAGGAACTTGAATAGTTGGCCTGTAAATAAGAGTGTAAAATTAAAGCTACACTTTTGGACTTGGTTATGTAGCAGTGCTCCATGGTCTGGTGCACACTTCTCATTTTCAGGGTCAGATTTGAAAGTAATCCTGAGTAATCATATTAAATCTGGGTAATGGAGTTGCAAGGTTTTATTATACTTAAATTCAAGAGCTCAACTTTCAGAAGTTGGTGCAGTGGTTTTACCCGGTTTTACTGGTCATATGTTCACAAATACTGGAACTTAACAGTGCTTCTGCCTTTTCCATAGTTGGCTCAATTGAAATTATTAACTGATTTAATCCAAATACAGTATCTTGCAGCCAAAACTGCAGGAAAAGAGTAAGCAATTTTAAGTCTTCACCAAGTACCTCAAAACATAAACCCTGTTAACCACTGAAGAACCATTTAGTTAGTGTTATAAGCCTTGAAAGGAATGGAAAGGAATTGTCTGGAATTGCATTCAAAAGAGGAGTTATATTTGAATAGTAGATTTTTATGGCAAAGCTGGGCATCTTTAACAAAATGTCTTTCAAATTATATGCAGCTGAAACAGCACACTTGATAAATTTTCAAAAATTCTTAAAGCTGAATTCTCTTTCTGAAAAGATTATGATGTTCAGCCTCATAATAGTTTGAAAACTAAGGTGCTTATTTTCTGAAGCYGTCTGAAGTAAGCTGATTATAGAGTAGCAGATTTCAAATAATACTAAAAAGTAAAAACTTTTGTGAATAATTGTTTTCGTTGTAGCTCCATTCTGGATGTCAGAAGTCACCATCATGGCCAGTACACCTGGCTTAGACAAAGCTTATCTATTCTGTTCATTTTGAACTTACTTGTTGCTACTGCTGTATTTGGAGGACAATATCAATTTGGCTGTCCTTGAAAGAGGCTACAGTCATACCTGACTGTACAGAAATACCACTTTGACCTGAAGMAGTATCCTGTGGGGCTACAAATAAACTTCAGATGCTGCCTAATTCTGTTTTTTTAAAAGATGAAAGCATCAAATGACTACTAGAACATCAGTAATCAGGTGAAATTCAATRCAGCTGCTGTCTGCTAAGAAACTTTGCCTCAGTTTCATGAAGGTCACACAATATATATTTTGAGAATTAATTTTTTGACATCCAGATGTGTTCATCTCTTCAAAACAGTGATACATGACTTACTGTTAAGTTTTTGATATTATAATTTTGAATTTGGGCATGTGATTTTTTGACTAGATGTTAATCTATGTAAGCAAACCTCATTTTTCCGAGGGTTTTATTTGATATAAGATTGTACATCCTTCCTGTCTTTCCTACTTGCTCTTCTGGTCGGTAGACTTCAGTCTGAATTCTGGCTAAAATGTGTATTYCCTAGTCTACTGCATCGGTAATATAAAAATAATCGTGCTAATGCTCTTCATTTATAGATCAGTGTGTGGGGAGGGTGGACCAAACTGGTAGAGAAAAATCTTTTCAGGATTACTCTACTGTACAATACTCAGCTGTCAAGTAGGAGACATGAAACCCTGATCTTACTTTCCTCCTTTACTGTATTGTAGTCAAAGAGTCAAAGCRGAGACTGATAACTTGGATTAGCAGAGAAAAGGGTGGAGCAAATGAGAGTAAAGGTTTGAAGCAAAGTAAGGAGAGAAGATGGTAGTTTCTTCWTTCTCCATCTTACTAAGCATTGCTGCTCCTYTTTCACTTCTTACAATGTATGTCAKTCACAATTACCTGTCTGTTAGTTCTGGATATTCTCACTGGATACCATGGAATCTAACAGACTGCCTGTCAGCATTTCCAGAATTTTACGTTGGATAACTTACATATTCTTAAATCTTGCACTTGAGATTTTGGAAGATAAGACAGTCACCCGTTCCATTCTGCTGTGGTAGTGTAGTTTCTTTAGTATTTGGAATGCTTTTTATGCCATCTGGGAAGAGGAGGAATTATATAACCTAGAAGAAAAGATGTGATGTAAAATCCTTCAAATACTGATTGGGTGGGAGTATATTGATTTATAGTGATTCAACAGAATATTTAGTCAYATGGAAACAATTAGAACTAATTGAAATTAAATTTACTAGATTCAAAGTGATTAAGAATGGGATAAATGAGCATACTTGTCAAGTGACTTCTGAAATAAATGTTCAGTTACTTTGCTATAAATATAGTTTATATACTGTTTATATATTGCAAAGAGGCAGACCAAACTTCCCTGGACAAACTGACAGCGCTAGCTATTAGAATACTGAAATACTTGGTGTAGCCATCAGGGAAGCATCGTCTTTAGAATCTAAGTCCCTCAGAAGAGTAATAGTTAATCAGAACTATAGAAGTATTCAGCCTAGAGCTACGAGGATGATTAGGGGGCTGGAGCATCTCTCTAATGAGAGAGCTAAGCAAGCTGGGCCTTTGTAGGCTGGAGAAGAGAACATTGAGAGGGGATCTGATCATTATGTRTAAATACCAGAGGGTTGAATGTAGGGAGGARTGGGCCAAACTCTTCTSGGTGGTGGYCAGTGACAGGACAAGGGGGAATGGGGACAAGTTGAAACACAGGAAGCTCCATCTCCAGGTGAGGAASAACTTCTTTCCTGGGAGGGTGACAGGGCCCTGGAACAGGCTGCCCAGAGAGGCTGTGGAGTCTCMTTCTCTGGAGATCTTCMAAACCCWCCTGGATGCCACCCTGTGCCCCGTGCTCTAGGGGTCCCTGMTGGAGCAGGAGGRTTGGGCTAGATGGTCTCTAACGGTCCCTTCCAACCTCAGCCAGTCTGGGATTCTGTGGTTTAATTCCAGTACAACACGCTGTGTACTATATTGATGAAAGTCAAAACTAGAAAAAAAAGTCTTTCTTTGTCATTTATGTGGTTTTAAACATCAAATATGCACTTTTTTCCAACAGATCCCATCATTACATCAAYGTGCCAGTGCAGTTCAAGCCAAAGGCAGAAGGCAGATTTGAATCCCTCTTGCTTGTGCAAACAAACAAACATGACTGTCTTGGTATTCGGCTGTGTGGTAAAGCTCTTCCCAAAGAATAGAGACCAGTTTTGTAAAATGACATTTAAAACATGCAAAGATTTGCTACTACAGTTCCACACTAACTTCCCTGCTTTTTTGTTTACCCTCTGATGCTGCTTTACTGGAAGGGGCTCTGTAAAGTCAATCATGGTGCTTGTTTTACAAGTYAGTTTTCATAGTTGAAAAAAAAATGTAGAGACATAATGTTGTATGTTTTAAAGTTATATTCTGACTTACATTACTGCACTTTTGTTAAAAGGGGAAGTTTTCTATTTTTGCATTTATTAGGAGAAGCTAGATACTGATGTATTTATTTTAAATATTGTAAATACAAAAATAAAATTTATGTGCTAACAATTGATTCTACCTGTTTTTTGTCTTTGGTGATTTAACAGGTCATTGTTGAATGTAGGGGATAACCAAGATTTTAACTCTTAGGGAATGTCTGGGTTTTTTTGGTTTTTTTGTTTAGGGTGGATGAAGGGAATAAATATGYGATACAGAAACTGGATTGGTCAGGCTTGTTACTCCATCAGGCAGTGGGCCTTTTTGCACAGTTCAGTGGTATGAGCAAGTATTTTTTTAACTGCCTTCAGCCTTCCAAATGATCCACTGAGCCTAGCTGCTTCCTTTGGCTCACTGCCTTTGCACTCACCCAGCATTCACTGGCGTTGGATGAGGGATGGAAAGTAGAGATTTTGCACTTACTCCTTTTAGCCATTTGTGSATGTGTTTGTGAATTTCTGTTCATGTGTTTGAGCCTCCCAATACTCTGTCTCCGCTGCTGCTTGTGGCAGCAAGTTCCAAGAGTTCCCCCTCTGCTCTTTGCAACAAGTTCTCTTCTGCACATGTTAGTCTGGCCTCTTGCTCGTTCTGTGGAGTGTCCTCGTCCTGATGTTGTGGAGCTGAGTGAGCAACGGTTCCACCTTAAGCCCATCCATTATTAGGGCACCCTTTGCAGCCCTTGGACATGAATTCTTTCGGAGTGATGGAAGTTTGAGTGAAACTCCTGTCTGTTTGAGATTGTGTGCTTAAACCATGTTTTCCAACAGCTCGCATTTGAAAAACTGAGCAAAAACCTAAACTATCCAGTGCATTGCCTTTTAAACACTCCACCAGAATTATCCTAGAGTGTAGYACAGGTCTCCTACCCCTGCTGTGTCTTCACAAAACTTCATTTTTCAACAGTATGGTCACCAGGAAAGAAAGGCTTACTCTGAGAAATGAGGCTAGCCATAAAACAATTTGTCATGTCCTTATTCTTCCATCAACAAGGTCCTTGCAACAAGATGTTGCTCCTTTCTGCTAGCTGCTGTGACCATTTTGCTTCTTTCTGACTGATGCTGTGTCCCTTTCACCAAYTGGTATGCCCAGTTGAGATCCCTTTCTGCTCCTCCTGAATATTGAATAGCATGGAAGGGGCTCTTCCTCTATCCCTCCTCCTCAATGGACTTGATAGCCCCATTTGAGAAATACTTTAGGGTCCAAAAGCCTCTCTTGCATCAATTTTAGAKGCACAAGCATAAATCTTTTCTAAAGCTGGGGAGAGAGCACTGAGTTCAGTATGCATGTCTTCAGTGTCCTTGCGTTTTCTAGTTGATGTCTTCCAGCCACGTTTGCTTCTGAAGTTGCCATTGCCCCTTGGTCCCAGCGTGTCCATCAGGTAAGTTCCAGCATCGCCTCAGCAGCTGTATCCTGAGTAGTAATTGAAATCAGAACTTTCCTATGGAAGGGGACAGAATTTTTTCATCTGTTAATATATAACATTTCTTGACTGATGACAGTTCTCCTTATTGAATGGAGTAGGCAGCCTACTGCAGTGGTAGTAAGTTATGCTACCACAAGGCCCATCTTGGGAAATCATTCACAGCAGTGATCACTTAGCCTGCTGAAGAAGACCCATAGTCCYGTAGATAGGACTTTGCCATTGTGCCTAAAAAGACTACAGATCCTCAGGATGCAGGGTGTGCCTTGGCCTGAGCTGCGGTTAGATTWTTTTGACAAATCTTTAGTGGTCAAGTGACTATTGTCCTGTCTTTGCCCTCTCTAAATCCCCTTTGTAGTRACACTTTGAGGGCTTGGGTGAAGTCAGTGTGAAACTCTCGGTGCCCCTTTATGTCAGTGGGCTTGGGGGAGGCGTTTGGGTGGCTTTCAGAAGCGCTACAAGCCTGAAGAGGAAGAAGGCACCGACCTGGTGCTCCTTAYAGTGAAGAGGAGTGATCTGCATCACGAAGGCATTCCTCCTGGCRAAGACCTCGGGATGCCAGCAAGGTGCCTGCAGCCTCCCTCGTTCTTCTCGAGGAAGACGGGAACTGTGAGCCATAGGCCTGAGACAGCACTGAAAGGGGGAGCATTGACACCCGTGGGGGTAAATACCGAGAAGTTTATGTATAGCAAATTTAACTGTATTCCTTGTGTTTTTCTGTGTTCTGTAGATAACTTGGAACACTAAAGGTAAAAGACTAATTGGATTGAGTCTAAATTCTTGGCTTAATTTGTAAGATATGTGACAGTGACGGTAACAGTCCTTTTTTTGGTGGAGGACGTGAATTTCAAGGGCTAAGCTCTCCTCTGTGTGCAAACTGCATCATGCCTCTGGGTGATGTTCAGCCCTTCAGAAATGTTACGGTTAACTCTCAACAAATATTCTTTTATCAATCATATCTATTCAGTCCCCGCAGCCCCCATCCATCAGTGTCTGTGTGTGTTTGTGGGGTTTGGTTTGATTGCTTTTTGATATTTTTTTTGTTATTCTGTGTTTTTGAAGTAGAATTTCCGCAGGCAACCTTCCACGAGCAGGCAGGGCTCCCTCCGTTCACTGCCGCCTAGAGGCGGGCTGGGCCCGGGCTCAGTGCAGGTGTGCATGGAGGCGATACAGAAGCTCCCAGCAGCACCTTTGCTGTGGCTATTCAGTCTCCCGCCTGAAAAGACACTTCTAGAATTTTACACTAGTTTTAGACTCCGCAGTCGCGAGTGTCTGGTGCTCTGCCCGGGCAGTCCTGACCCCGCGCAGGGGGGGGCTCATCCCACGGCKTCTCAGAGCTGCTCTAATGTGCCGACCTCTGGAAAGGCTGGGAAGGCATCGGACGGTGCCGCACACAGCGCTGCCTTCCCAGCCCTGCAGGGCTTCATCATCTTCGGAGTCTTTGAGACCTGTTCTAGTTCCTTCTACTTGCCAAACTTCACAGTAATTCCCTTGGATATCTCCTTTGAAACTGTATGCTCCTCGTGAGCTGCCGGAGTGCTACCGACTCGCGTTACAGAACAAGGCAGATGTTCCTCCGTGAGAAACATCCTCGTAAATAGCAGGAGTCCCTTTGAAGGCAGCCTCCTGGTTCTGCCCTCTCACGGTGCTTCGGTTGGTGCTGCCGAGCGGCTCGGGCTRCGCAGGCAGAGCTGCGTTGGGCTGAGCTGAAACCAAAGGGACGCYGCCTCGGGTGCTCCAGTAGCTGCTGAGGTACTAGATCTATGAGACCAGACTAGTGCAGACTAACCCTCTTGAGAGGTGTGCGGTGGGGACTTGGGGGGACCAACATCAACTGTCTAATTCTGTAGTTTTGTGCTTCTCATTAACATAGATAAAGCCCTGCTTGTTAGGGGAGCAAACCTGTGACCTGTTGCTCACAGGGGGCCTGTGCATGTGCTGCCCTAGCAGCCATTTTAACCATCCTCTTAACCCTGACTTTTGACGAGCTTTGCTGCAGGTCAGTCTTAAACGCTCAGTTAAGGAGTGTGATCCTTCCTCACCCTGCTTCTAATAGGTTTGCAAGGGGGTTATTTAGCCCTCATCTTCCTCTCAGGGACCTTGGTTCCTCTGTGTCTGCARATCACGGCCTGTTAATAATGAAGCCATCTGAGCTAAGTTTCTTTTTCCCTTTTGTTGTCCATGTTGTTAGTAGCTGTCACTTTTCCAGTGATAAGGCTAAGTAAAGACCACTTTTTTTTTTTTTTTGGTAAGTTTCTTTTTGGTTTTATTTATCCCACTTTTTTGTTATCCCGAATTATTTTACTTCTTTATTCTTAAATTTCATTCTTTGCTTGCCAGAGTAAGTCTGGATGACTTAGATGTTGGACCTGCCCTTCTTCCTTCAATATTAACAGGACAAGCCTCTTTGAGAAGACCTCTTGTTTGTAAATACCTACAGGTGAAAYGTGTTTTGAAGAACAAGCTTGGCTCGCCTGTGCCCCCTGCGCATTATGTCTGAGAGAATCCTAGTTTGCAGGTGTGACGAAATGTCTGAGCACTCATTTGTGGTCCATTTTCCTTGGTTTACTTTGCAGCTTGAAGGGGAAGGGTGCTGGGAAGTATCCCTAGAGCTCTGACTTCAGCTGCTTTGATTACTAGAATTATGTTGCTGTGCTTGTTGTTTGCAAGACCAGTCAAAATKATTCCAGTTGAGACAAGAAGGAGGGAGCTTACCTTATAATATTTCAGCTATTCTTCCTCTTGGACCCTTATTTCACAAATGGTTATTTAACAAAATATCTGTTGGTGCAATGTGATGTGTTACTRTCCTTCTTAAGAATGAACTGGACAGCACCTTTTCTTTTAAGAACCTCATATTTGACAGCAGTTATTGTTGGCATTGGCAATAATTAGCACTTCTAGACATGGGCCTTGTCACATGTGGGTAGAATAATTATTTCTTAGGGGAAAAAATTTTTAAAAAGTCTATGCTATTTAATACAAACTCAAAACTATTTTTTTCCAAGGGACTAAAGTGAGGATGTGGAAAGGCGCTTAAAGTAGAAATCCTCCTCTTTGCGGGATGAGCCTTTTCTCCAGTAAYGGAGGGTCGAGAGTTGGAGCATTGCTGATAGGTTTGGGGTTGCAAAATGAAAGTTTGAAGTGAGGACAAAGGGAAGAGAAGGGAAAAGGTCGTGTGTCCTGGGAGGCTACAATTCTGCTAGTTCTRGAAGATGTCTGGGTTATTAATTCTCCTTTGAGGTAACGCAGAGACAAGCTTTTCCTATTGTCAATAACAACTGCTATGATAGTGTTTAAGGAGCCGCAGTGGGAGTTTAAAAGTACTGAGCAAATTGCTTGACACTGCTTCCATTCCCTGTCTGTAGAATGAGACTCCTTCCTTTTTCCACAGTYGTGTTGTCTAAACATATTCAGACATTTTGCTTTGAGGCGTCATGTACCTGGTATGAAGGAGCTCTGCTTTCTTTTTATGCATCTTTTATTGATACAAAACAAAATACAACAATTATTAAAATATTTTGACCAATTTTCAAGCACTTTAAAGGTAGCAAATTTAATTAAGAACACGAGGCATGAGTTTTGATAAAGGAACTGGAATTAGCTTTGGTTCTCATATTAGTCGTTGTTAGTTTTGGAGTGATTTTTAGTTTTGCCTGTTATAGACTGAAATACTTGGTGTCAGACTGAGAAGACTGACTCAAACATGCCAAGTAGGCAAACTTTAGAAGAAAAAGGAAAAAAGACTTTGTCCCTTTAATWATAGTAATATTAGGTATTGGCTTTAAGAGTAGCCAGAGAAAAAATCTGGAATAAATTATTCTTTGAAATTCATTAAGTGTCTACAGTGCGAGCGTCTTTGCACTTGATCAACCTAATTGGGATATTAGTAATCATAATTATTCCCCAGCTTTGTAAAGTTTTCACATCATTGACTACCAATGGAGTTATAACACATTCCATGCACGTGCTTCAGTGTGTTCTGGAGATTGTTGCCCTGGCATCTGAAACTAATTAGYGTTCAGACAACCTAGGAAAGGTGCATATCAAGGCCTGGCTGTCTCAAAAACAGTTTTAGTCATATAGGAAGTTAGGAAARCTTGGAGAGTTTTTCTTTCTAGTGCATAAACCAAGCTTTTGGTGGCAGCGATGTTTTCTCCAAGCAGACCGTTAAAGGCATAAGGGCATTGCTATGGCAGGGTTTTTCTTTGGTGCCTGTTTGGTGAAATGGAGGGATATTCCAGCTCCTGGGATCTGTGGAGAGGTGTTGAGGGCTGCAGGGCTATGCAAAGATTGCTGTGCGTTAGCTGGTAACGCATCCTGTGCGGGCGTCGTGCGCTGGGTTCCTGCACTGCAGCCCCTTGGGGTGAGGTGAAGCATTTCGGGAACACAGGCTCCTGGAAGCTGGTGACAGCCTGAGCGTTGGACACGAGACCAGCTGTGCCCAGGACCCTAGCGAGAGCCCCRGCTGTCTTGGTCTGGTCTTGGTCTGACTTCCTTACAAAACTAGGTCGTAGAAATTCCTGCCCTGCTCCTCTTTTTTATACCGTAAGTAAAACGTCTGCAAGTCCTTAATCAGTGTATAGGGTACAGAATATTCGTTTGAAGAATCCAGTTGTCTGCAGTGATGCCTGATATTGGGAAGAAATCTGACTGTTAGTAATTTGTAGCACTGTGAGAAAATGGATGTTTGTGAATGATCATTTTTCCTACCAAAACTACCAGTTAAGAAGGATGTTGATTGTAGTCTCCCATTTGATAATTTGATGTGGCATGAAAAGTAAAGAGAATTTTCCTCAATGTCCTTATTAATATCAAGGAATATTTTTAATCACCACATTGCAAGAGTCCATTGATGCATCATCCATCTAGAAACTGCCTTATAGGTTTCCACACACTTCAAATTTAAAAGTACAAAAGTAAGTTGCTGTTGCAAGCTGGACTACACAAGTATGAAAGGATATTTTTATATCCTATATAGGATATTTTTATACCTAAATTGTTCCTTAAACATTTTTGAACTTACTGTAATTTTAGCTGCAGTAAAAACACCAGTGCATTATTTGCAGCATAAGGAAGTTGATATATAAAATGAACAATTCAGCTTTCAATAACCTGCTGTTTGATCACAAAGCTTTCCTATGCTGGGTGTGCTTTATTTTTGCTGTTTGATTGCCTGAAGAAATCCACATGAGCTGTCCTTAGATGTGAAATGAGGTGGGTGTAAAGAACTTGGGTTACTTGCAGGTAAGTGTTATCCCATCATCTCCAGAARCCTGTATGTAGAAATGGTGTGTTCTGGCTGACCAGTAGACATTCTAACCTGCAAATGTTGGATTTCTACCTCCTGTCTCTCTCCCTGGGAATGTGTAACTTCCAAAGCTACTCAGAATGATGTAACTTCATTCTATTCCCCTAAATATTCAAGATATTTGGAATCTGCTTTGCCCCCCTTCCCAAAATTCTAATCTCTGTTTTGAGAAAAAATGGAGGTCAGTGCTGACAAGATGAGGGTCTTGATACAGGAATAGCACTTCAAAACCTGTAAGCTCTACTCTAGTGTAGGGCACTGTAACATGCTCTACCTTAATGCTTCTCCTGATTAGTGTGTGCCTCATTGCCCTCTTATTAGTCAGCTATTTGTAATAGTRCTTGGCATATTTATGACTTGAAATGCTGGATTCTGGAATGGTTTCTGTGCTTGGTGGCGGTTTGCTGCCCGGGGAGGGCGTTCTCAGGTACTGCCCTCCTTCCTTAGGYGCTCTCATCTTTTGCCACCAGCCTGGCCCTGACAGTTGAGCACCAGCTGGGCGTTATGACCCGGAGGAGCATGAAAGGGCCAGGCAGAGACAGAATGATCCATCAAGTCCTACTTCTGTAAGCCAGGTCTCCAAACATGCCTTTTCTCCTCTATAAATTCAAAATTAAACTACTAACGGGCGTTCTTTTGTGCTCGCCCGACAATTGGTTCGTTAGGTAGGTACGTGCAAAGAGGCTCCGCTCGCTCGTGGATGCAGTTCGGCTCTGAACGGAGGCAAAAGCGGCAGGGCTGGGCCGGCGGGGCAGCGCCCGCGGCCCCGTGCCCGCCTTCCCGCCCGTGCTGGCGGTAGGTACCGCTGGCGGGGCGGCGCGGGAGCGGGCGCCCCTTGTGCGGGCCCTGCCGGCAGGCCCAGCTGTCAGGTATGTCACCCGTGTCGCATTGTGGCCGTGTCAGGGGCACAATCGCGGAGATTAGGTGCACACAAAGAGCGCTCAGTGAGGTGGTAATTGCGTTCCGGGGGAAAAGAGGGCCGAAGAAAGAAACTTTCCTTTCTCACAAGATCCATTAAAGAGGTGACAGCTAATATATTAAGGCTGGAACAAGATAATTGTGGTAGGAATCTTTGTGTGTTCTCCCTAAAATGCAATGTGCTCACAATAAATATTCAAATGCTTATTTTGTGTTTTGAATACCAGATAACCATTTACGGTGAAATGCAACCTCTTTCAAAAAGTTCAAATTCATTGCCAGGAATGTTCTAGGAACAGTTATAAAACTCCGAAGGAATATCGGTGCCATACTGAATCACAAAAAGTGCCTCCTTATGAAAGCTTYTTTGCGGGGCTTTTCTTCAAACTGGTCTAAGTGAAGGAAAAATACTGAGGTGCCAGCCATGGGCCACACTTACTCTCTGCTAGGAGTACTTTGAGTAGGACCTCCCTGCCCTCCACATTTGTTTTTAAAACTTTCCCCCTTTCCCTTTCCCCCTTTCCCTTTCCCCCTTTCCCTTTCCCCCTTTCCCTTTCCCCCTTTCCCTTTCCCCCTTT
>PTEX01000249.1:214629-230381 GCA_003342815.1 Eudromia elegans
CTCTTTGAGACTACTTGAGTATCTCCTTCAGTGACTTTGTGCTGTGTTGATGCCCTGCATCAGAATCACTGCTCACCTGTGGGGGCCAGGAAGGAATCCTCTGTCTCTACCCCCTTCTCTTCCATGGCTTCTGGAAGGGTTTTYTACTTTGTTCCACTTTCCCTTCCTACTTTGTGCTAAAGTACTTAAGGTYGCTACAAGTCTACCCAAGAGGAAGTCAGAGTGCCCTGATGCCTTCCTTGGCGGTGAAGTCTCCCATGCAGCTATGTGTTATATCCTGCTTTCTGTTCCTAGATTTTCACAGAATCCCAGACTGGCTGAGGTTGGAAGGGACCTCTAGAGATCACCCAGTCCAACCCCCTGCTCCATCAGGGACCCCTAGAGCATGGGGCACAGGGTGGCATCCAGGCGGGTTTGGAAGATCTCCAGAGAAGGAGACTCCACARCCTCTCTGGGCAGCCTGTTCCAGKGCTCTGTCACCCTCMCAGGAAAGAAGTTCTWYCTCACATGGAGATGGAACTTCCTGTGTTTTGACTGGCACCCATTCCCCCTTGTTCTGTCCCTGGCCACCAYCAAGAAGAGTTTGGCTACATCCTCTTTGCAGCCTCTCGGTAGGTATTTGTGTATATTGACTAGATCCCCTCTCAGTCTTGTCCAGGCTAAACAGGGCCAGCTTGTTTAGTCTTTCCTCATAYGGTAGATGCTGCAGTCCTTTAATCACRTTCAYTGCACTAYGCTRGACCTTCTCTAGAAACTCCACAAACTTTACTGTCCTCTTCCAYGTCCTCCTGTCCAGACAGGCAGGGATGGCTGCTTTGTGGTATGAACCTCTTTCTGTGATTCTCTTACACCTTTTAAGATAAATCTGCTGTTCCAAAGGCAGCCACATCGGTTCCCTGCTGCTGCACAGCCCCTCTTGAGTGCCCAACGTGCACCAGCAGCACTGCGGAGTATTGCACGATGCCAACCAACGTAGAGGTCCAGCTCAAAGCAACAGACAGAGGTAGAATCAGACCAACAACAAATTCATATAATATCWCACATAGCTTGTAGCATTTGTCATCAGAAAACATGAAAAAACATATTAATTTTCTGGTTTAGAATTTTAACTTTGGCTGAAGTAAAAATCCAGTCTGGTGTTCTTTTGTGACAGTGTTTTCACAGGCTTCCCAAGAGGTATGTGTATGCAAGAAAGCCTTTATCAAACCCTGCAATGATGAGTTTTTGCATGAAGTTTCATTCAAAATGATATTTTGTTACTTTGTGTATGAAACTTCTAGTAAACCTTGTAGTAATGTAAAAATAAAAATTAGCCACAACAAGATAAAAGTGTCAGTCTGAAWTTTTTATTTGAATATTTCTTCATATAAATAAAAGTATTTTCAATATCTTTATGATATTTTTGGATGRCAGTGGTGACTTTTCAAATTTTCCATGTCTTGCTGGCTATTCTGATTGATACTGAAATGTCTTGAGAAGTGTCACCTCCAAAGACAGAAGGATTTGACATGTTTGAATTGCAACAGTCCTGCCAGTGCTTTTAAGACTGCTGAGTTGCCMCATGTTACTTAATGGATTGATTGGATCCTTTTATACAGGTAAACCTGTCTGCAAGTTAGTTCAGGCTGTGTTTGCAGAGGTTACTCTGATCTTTTTTTGAGGATACAATGTGTTTTAAAAGAAAGAATTCCGAGACGCCACGCAGAATGAAGGCTTATTTCTCCTTATTTACAGAGCATCTAAGCTAGAAGCCGAACAAAATAAGCCTTGTATTTTCATCATAATCCGTTACAAGTTTTTAAACCTATTTTTTAAGTTGGCAGTTTTAAATGGCTCCTGGTGACTAGAGCCCTGGTGAGCTTCAAAACCACCCACAGTTTCAATGAAGCTGTGTGAACCTGCYTCAAAATCTCTGCAAGTTTTCCAAGCTTTTATGCTCTCGTATGGTTTACAGACAAAAACCTACAGGGGTCCCATTTAAAGCCTTCTAGCAGCTAAAAGATAGAGGGAAAAAATGGCTTTTAAAAAACCTGAAGTACCCTCTTATGAGTACATTAAAAGCAATTTTGTTTGCTTTCCACTTTCAGAATGCTTCAAGCCGCCAAAGCCGCGATGTTAGAAAATGACTCATGAGCACCAGAGAGAAACACTCTTTGAAAGTTGGTTCCTACGAAAGGATGCTAGCTAAGCAAGCGGGCTCTCTGTATTGAGAAAGAAGTATCCTATGTCCTTACATTGCCTTTTTTTTTTTTAAAAAAAAAACTTTCTTCAATAGCCTCTTCAGATGTTTCTCTCCTTTGTCTTATGGCCTTTCAGCAATTGTGTGACCATCAGCTCAGATCCCGTTTGCTTGTTCCTCCAGGTGCTGCCGGTGCGTGCAGACCAGGGCCTCCACGGGAGGAAAGGCAATGTCCATGCAGCGGAGGGTTGTATTTCAACCTGCCGGGATGTGTCAGCTCCGAACAGTGGGAACAATCATCTCCCTTTCAGGTAAACCGGGATGTGTCACCCCTGTTGATTCCTTGAGAATAGCTCGCTGCCCACTGTCCGCTGGGGCTTGAGGCCTTTTAGTATTTCTTTCCATCTTCATTGTGTGGTCTTGGAGTGGTTTCTCAATTTAGTTTCTGTCTGGAAACACTGTGTGCAAATGCAAAGTCCTGAGAAGTCCTTCTGGTTTTGCTCACTCGGATACAGCTCCCCAGTTTGCTCTTTTCCCTCTGCTGTTAACAACAGCAACATGGATTAGATTTTCTAAAGTTTAGGGGTGTTTGGAGCTTTTGTTCTATTCTGAGCCTCTCTAAACAGCTACRCTTTCCATATTGTTTTGGTGAACATTAGAGACAAGGTTACCTGGTTGAATGGACTCTACAGGTGAGCTGACGTTGCATTTTAGTGGAATTCAAGAATGTATTTTATAACGTTTTTACGTAGGTGGCACCTATATGAGTTTTCTCACAAAGCCATGCCTGTTGAAGATTTGCATTGCCTATTTTACAATTCCTTTTATAGAACAGCAGAAGTTATGCATTAGGATCAGAAGGGCATTTCCTGCTGTTTGGTACAATCTCTGTTTTATTGCAAGTAGAAGCTTTACAAATGTCAATTATAGTAATTCTATAAATATGTAGGTGGTCATTATCGGAGTACTGTTCTCCAGAAGAAAGAAAATGCCATTTTGATTTTTGTTTCCTAGATTTGAATATACTGGCCATTGCAAAAGTCTTTTTTTCTATGTGTAGCATATTTTATTTGAACAACCAGGAACACTATTGAGTAGCAACGTTGACTTTTAATATTTTAGCTTTCAATTTGGAAACTTACTGGCCRTTAGCTGAAAACTGAATAAGAATTTAAATTAAAGAATTAGAAGAATTAAACCAAAGCCAGAAGTGGTAGTGCACTGTATCTAAACTGRATTAGGTGTCCACTGTGACAAAACAGTGGAAAGGCATGAACATAATGTGAGATATGGGATGAGGACTTGGAACTTTTTTTTTTAGCTGTTAAAACGTGATCCTGTGCCTAAAAGCTGTCTCTGGAATGAATGCTCGTTTAACGACTAGCAACCTATTCTGCAGTTGAGTAGCATGGAAATGTTTGAGAGGTTTGGTGGTTTTCGAAATGGAATAAATTAAATTATGGAGTAGAATTTTCAAGGCCTTTATATTCCTAAAATAGCAGTTGGTGCCTAGTCTTGGCGTTTAGTTGTACCAGCCACATAATAACGTGGGCAAACTGCATGGTGTCCAAACTTTTCCCCTCCCTCTCCCACCTGCCCAGCGCTCCCTGTGCTCCAACGACACGTGTTAGCAGCTGACCCGGGCCGGGCAGCCGTTCCAGGCCTGTTCCACACGCTGTGGTTCCTCGGGTAGCCCTCACTGCTCCCGTGTGCCCGCCTGCCTGCTGACCACCCCAGCGCCCTCAGGCTCTATACAGTGATTAACGTACGGAAAAGTGATGTGTACTTCAYGCAAACATTCTATACATCCTGAGTGATGTATAGAAAACTTGCATTTCAGCAAAGGTGAAATGTATTTTAATTGTGGGCAGAAATTACTACTCTGCATGTAGAAGAAGTAACTGCCCCTCAGCTCCTTGTCCCCATCTTTCAGCTGGTGGTTATCATCATCTCAGAGGTGCTGGTTGCTTGTGTAGGCACTCTCTRTCCTGTCAAAACGAGTTAGCTTAGCAAAACATTTTATTTTATTTATTTATTTTTATTATTTTTTATTTTATTTTTTATTTTTGCCATAGCTCACTTTCAKGGAAACAAACTATGGAGCACCTGTAGTAAAGAGTCCCTCCAGGAAGCAATCTCTAGCAGAGGGGTGGTGACAGGCAGYGGGAGATGTGCTGGAGGTGGGAGCCTCTTCCAGGGTGGGGGATTTTTTGGATATCAGCTATCCCAGAATTTGGGCAGAGCTAAGCGCAGCTGCTGCWGGGGTCCTGGAGACACCCGTGGTCTTGGAAAGCTGCTCGTGGTRTTACCCCAGCGAGAAGGGAAGGCTTGCTGATAGTCCCCTTCCCTTGGCATGGGAAGTCCGCTCCGCAGAGACGGGACTCCTGCTCGCTGGGCGCGGGACGTGCGCGTTGCGGCGGCGGCAGCTCCCGCGAGGAGCGACGGGCTCCGCAGCGCGGGGCGGCTGGAACATGAGCTGCCTTGCACGCGTGAGGCCTTCGCACAGGACCCCAAGGGGCAAACCTTGATCTTCCTTTCTCTATTCGACTATCCAGGGATGGGATTGGGCCCCTTTGCTGCAATAATATGCTGCGATCTGTCGGGTCAGAGTACTACGTGGTGCCTTAAATTATCTCCCTGTTTGAAGATGAAGGCCTGTTTATGCCCAAGACCCAAGCAGTCACGACAGGGGAAGTGGKTAAACAGCTATGCCTGTAGGGTCAGGCCTGCCAGAGCCTGACTCTGACCCAAGAGGGACAACYTCATCCTGTGGAGATGCAGTGCGAGCGGTGGGAGTGCAAGGCTTGCACCACAGCCCTTGTGCCACCAGAACGTGAGCTGCAGGAAAGCAATTCCCCTGTCCTGGGATAGGAAGTGCTCGTGTGCACCATCCGTCCAGCTTACAAGAGCAGAAGGAGCCAAGCGTAGAGAGTGTTTCATYAGATCTTGCCTCCCCTCGTGGTGAGAGCACGGGCCTAACCTCGGAATTTCACATTCTTCTGTGCCTTGAATCGCCAGGAACGCTGCGCGATCGCCAGGACGTCGGGCTTCTCGGCGTGACGGGCACGCCGTGCTGGCGGGTTAACACAGCGTCCTCGCACCCCGGCTGGCACTGCTGGGCATCGCCAGTCCGCTAAACTGAAACTGCAAAGCTCTGAAGGGGGTAACCCGCATCTCTTACAGCTAAGCTCCTGTGCCGTTCGCTYTAGGAAGGATTCAGCTCCTCGTCTGACCAAGACTAAGTGTAAAATCCTGAAACAAGCTACTTACAGGGATGCAACCGAAGAAAAGGATTTTTGTTTTCACGCAGCTTTGCATCTGATCATCTCTTAGTTCTTTGTTTATGTCCCTGGAAGGAAGAGGAACTTGGAAAAATGTTATCAGCTCAAAATAGCTGAGAGTGCTAGTACCTATTACAATAAAGAGAATTCTTTATTCCATGAACACAGTATTTTCTTAAACAATGAAGTCCAACTTTAGTAATAATACCATTACCTTTCTGAGATTGGTGTGGCAAAAATCTTTTTTTTTTTTTTTTTTATGGAAAACCTGCAGTTGGACTGCCGTTTAAGACATGGGGTGTATCTATGCAGGAACTTAATGAGGAACCTGCAGCAGAATCATTAAAACGAACATGTTTTCCTGGAGGTGCCCCTGTGGGTGCCTGGTTAAAGACATTTTTAATTCCTTTCTGAGGTGGGCTTTTGCAAGGCAGAGAGGGGCCAACCGATTAAAAGAGTTACTGTGAGGCCGAGACGCTGTTGGGGCTGGCCGTCCTGGAACGGCATGTCGGTGTCAGCCTGGCCCCGTGCTGCTTTGGCTTGCTTTCTCATTCCTTGGGAGCAGCTAAATGACACCCATTCTTCCTCCTGTTGATGAGGTAATTGGTAAACATCCCTTTGGACTCCTCGATTCACCTTCCAGAGTGATCTCTGTCAGCCCAGGCAATGCAAAGTTCCTTTCACACAATTAATGGGACAATTATATCAGAATGATGAGATCATGTCTTTGGGTGGGAAGAATAGAGATCTTTCATGGACAAAGAGAGCTTTATTGAGATCGTTGCAAATAAGGCAGCATTTTCCTCGAGGAAGGGGGTGACTGCTGCAGTTYGGGCAGGCGCAGCAGGGCATGGAGGTGGACCTGCTCCCCATGGAGCGGTAGGTAGAGCTTCGGGGTGCCCGCTTCGCTGTCCAGGCCACGTAAGCAAAACTTTTCCTTTCTGCAGCCACTGGCCGRCAAATCTAATATTGCCTAAAAAAAGCCTAAGCTGTCTTTTTTTTTTGGTTTGTTAAATACATGTAGAAAATGCTCTCTCTCACTTTTTTTTCCTTCCCTTCAGTATGTGAAGGGTTTCCATACAGGCAGATTCTGTGCAAGTAAAGGAACTATGTGGGTGGCCAGTTCTTACTCACGGAGGCTGCTGAGACCAGCGATGAGTTACGAGCCATGTGCAGGCAGACGCCATGGAAAAGGGTCTGCTCCTGATTCTTTGGTCTCGTACTTTTGTACAAGAGGAAACCCAGAGACACTGCTAAAAGCAGCACAAGTTTGAGGTATTTTTACAATTCCCTATCTAAAATGCAGAGATTTTTTTTTTTTTTCTTTTTAATTTCAGTCCTTTAGGTGACCGTTTGTGTGACGTTTGACGCTGTGCTAAGYGGCATCTGGAGTGACACAGCTGTGCTCGGCTGGCACGAAGCCGAGGCCGCGAGCTGACAAACGCCTTCGGGCGCTCGTGTCATGCTCCTCATGCTGCAGCTCCGTCGGCTCCAGGGCTCTTCTGTGTGTGTTCCTGGTGGCAGAGCACAGCCGCAGTCCTGAACTTCTCCACAGCCCCCCTGAAGTGGGCTCAGCACCCAGCCCCAGCACAGAGCCTCTCGGCGAGGTGCGCAAGGAGCCCAGTCAGCAGCTCCAGGGGAAGGGACCGTCTGCCCATGGCTGGTGCCCCCGGATGGGAGAGCAGCGCCACCAAAGAAGGGTACTACAGAAGCAAACAGTAAGGTAGTCCTAATAGCTGTGAGACGCAACAGCCTCTTTTTGTGCTACAGCTGCCTCCTTTTGCAGATATGGTCTAATTTTGGTATGGTTGTATGTTGAAAGCCGAGAAGGGCAGAGCTACAGACTCACCGTATGCACGTGGTACTGTGCCCTGGCGAAAAGGTTGAAGCCTTGGGAATAACGAGGTTATTTCACACGTTTGTCATCCTGCCAGAAAGACATAGCTTGAAGAGGTGAAATTTTCTGGAAACAATGCAGCTTTAATTGGCATAAGATATAGGTGTGGCTACAGTTTATACAAAGGTTGCCAGACTCTCTGACATAACCTAAGCGCATGTATGGTGAAAGTACATATACATACACGTATAACCTGCTCTAGCTCCTTATTCTAAGCAAATGACCTCGGGATTGCTGCTTTATATGAACTGCCTCCTTGCAAACTGTTATTGTCAGGGCAATGTGACATAATTCAAGGCGTTTATTTTCTCGGTTGAAGACCAACTTCTTTACATTAGTTACTGGGGAAGAGCAGACACCTTATTCAAATCAGATCAACTGATAGAGAGAAGTGGCTTAGCGAGGGTGATACTGAACAAGAGCAGGATGTTAATCCGCACGAGGAGGCAGAGCTCCTGCCAACTTCTTTCTTGATTCGTCCTTTGCAAGTCATCCCTCTATAYTGAAGGGACAAACTTTTGTAGAGATGCTAATACATAACAAGGTAAAAAACTAAATTAGAGATTAGAGTCACAGTGTCGATAGACGCTTACATTTCTATAAATGCCACCAGAAGAACACCTGGAGTTAGGTTAATCTGCATCAGTTTTTCAGTGTTAGAAATACAATCAGCCTTTTCACTATCCAAGGATWTTTTCTTTTTCATTTCTGCATATGAAAATCAATGCAATACCACTTACAGTGTTCTAAGCAGTTTCAGAAAGCCATCCCTGAACGCAGCAGATTGTACTCTGTTCTTACGCTGTAGCTTTTGGAGGAAGAATACTTTTTTTTTTTCCCCCCCATCTATCTGACATCTCATTGTGCTAAACTGATGAATCAGGGTGTGACTTTGCAGCACAACAGGGCAYATCTTCATGCTTTAACATTCACTGGAGAAACATTTGAAAATACTGACCTGTTTAGGAAAATCCACCTTACGGTGCTTGTAGTGATATATGCAACTTCAGGGTTGAAATGCAGAAACATTTGTTTTCATAATTTTTTATTTTATTTTTTTTCTGGTAGTGTCTTCTTTAAAGTGATTCAGCTGCGAGTGAGGAGAGGTAAAAATTGATAATTTTACGCATTTCATATTCTTACGACTTGTTTTATTGATGCAAAATAACTTGGAAAAATTATTTCAGATATTCTTTTGTACAGGCCTCTGTTCCTGGGTGCTTGTAAAAACGCGTAAGATCTGTGTAGGTAGTCTGCTTATAAAAACACAAGAAGCTCTAATCATGTGAGCTAAGAGCACCTTATTGGAGGAACCCAACGCAGCCATTCAGATCTAAGCACTCGAGCACGGTTTGTTTTTGTGATCTGGTGATGAGAGTTTAGGAGTGCAGGAATGAAATGTGGCACGCCGCTTCTCCGAAGCCGTCTCCGCATGTGTAGAACAGGATTGATCCTTGATCCTTGATCCTTGATCAATTGATTGATCCTTGTCTGTGTTTGCGTCGGAGGGCGGGAGCCCGTTAGCATCAGCCAAGTGCCGGGAGAGCCCTTAGCAAGGCGCTGGACTGCTGTTACACCACGCAGGCTCTTCCATATTGAAAATATTACAGACGTCCTGCGAAGGCAGCAGGGAGGGTAGAAGGGTTGCTCAGGTAAAGTTTAGCATTTAAAGAGCAGAGGCCTTACTCTCTAAAATCCCTTTGGGAGTAGGCAGCTTGACAATGAYGACGCAACAGTGCGTTAGTATTTCTGTAAGTAATAATAGCAACTCCTTTCCAGACATGAAGAAATGCCTTTGGTCACAGCAGCAGTTGGAGTAGTGGGATCTGTACAAACYTCGTGTGCTTGCATTTTAATTGTCTTCGTTTGTAGGAAAGCCTTTGAATCTTATAAATAAATAAATAAATAAAATTATGAATTAGAATTCTAAGTTAATCCCCTGTCAAACATATTTCAAATCGACTAGTTTGCTTAAATGGTGATCACGCTACTGCAGTAAAATGAATGATACCTAGTAACTTTCACATCTTGTAAGACTTTCACACTCATTGCTTTCCTTACAAATTAAGCAGGAAACTGTTCAGATCAAGGAAAAAAAAGTCCTCCATGCAAAAAAAAAGATGATAAAATGATATTTTAAATCCTGTCATAATATTAAGGCACTTTGGACACAGCTTTAATAATTTAGCATATGAATTAATATGCAGGATATACTCTGATCCGTTTACAACAAATTTTTAAACATGCATCTGATTTTCTGCTTTACAAAATAAAATCTTTGCTGTGTAGATGATACAAGATTATTTTTTATTTAAACAAAATCACAAATATACTTTAATGTTCACTCATGAGTCTCAAATTGAYGTGTCGGAGGACAAACCATTTCCACGGTAGACGGAGAATAAAAATCACAGAAGGAACAGGATTTTCTTTAAGGAGCTGCTGTGAGAGGAGGCAGAATCATGAACAGTCTCTTTCTCCTGATTTACTCTACAGTGCTGTGTCTACTGCCTTTGCTATGAATTAGGCTTTGCTCTCATTTAACATGTCAATTTGAATACTCTCTAGAYGTACATGCTCATGCAAACTTAAACTACTGTAACCATTTCCACGTGTCCCTTTGCATTAATGTTCAAAGGCTCAWTGTTTTATAAGTTTTAATTTCATATTTGTGTTTCTTTGACATGAAACTTGGAGACTGAAACAGTCCCCACAATGCCTGAAATTGCTTTCTATTCAAGATGTAACCCCAGTAGCTCAACAGCGAGCAGACCTCTCTGTGCAATTACGTACCCAGGCACGTTACTGTGGTGCTRTGAAGGAGAACAGTGTTACAGTGCCCCAGCCAGAAATGTAAATGTCATCTGGGCACGAAGGCAGTGTTGGGCTATTGTGATTTCACTGTGATTACTGTGTGATATAAGAAGAAAATAAGATGGAATTAAATTACAGTTAATATTCATATAAGACAGAAGAGTTAAGACTTCTTGTTATTTTACGAATTTGGATTTTTAAATATTATCAAATTCCCTTCCCTCTCCAACAACCTAACCATAATTGCTTTCTCAACCACCAATTTGACTGTAGCATTTAGGTACTTGTGGCAGAATTAGTTAGCTTGCAAAGAACTTTTAAATGAGAAAAAAAGAAAAAAAAGACAGTGTCGGGCAGGACCCTAACTCTTGAGGTTCAAGTCAGAAATCCCACTGTCTTTAGCAGGACAAAAATTGGGCTCATTTTACACAAAATATACATTGGCCCTCAAGTAGAAAATGTGTTCATAAAGAAAGCTGTGCTCATCTTGTATTGAAACGCAACCATGATGCCTCCGCTTTGGATGTCCTTATGGGAAAATAAGGAAGCCATGAGAAGGATACACACCAGAGCCAGTATCAGTAAAAATATCATCATTTTACACCTATCTGTATTAGGAGAATCAGTGTAACAATCCATAAACCTTGGTCTATTCTGATCTCTAATAGGATTATTCTCGCTCAGTTTGGTCATATTCTTGGGTTTCAGATCCTTCCCAAAGACTTGAGCCATCCACATGTTTTTAAAAGCTACTCTGATCGCCTGCCTTGGAGCTTCAAATAATTTTTCCATCTTTCTACTGAGTGTACCTCCCTCCAAAYACCTTTTGAGATAAAGGTCATTCCAGCTGTGCCCCTGTGCAGAGTACCTTGTCAATGCTTACATTGCAAAACACTCATTTTAAGATCACTGCATTGCAGTATTTTTTTTCTAGTTCTTCACTTTCCCTAAGAATAAATGAAAAGCTCTGAATGTTTCCGATGTCTACTTATTAAGGCTACTCTTTTTCTCCTCATTTTCATTCTTGGACTCCTTTTAAATTAATAGCTTTGCATTAATACAGCATTTTAGAAATGTATGTTAAAACAATGTCAAAAAGAAAAATACTATTTCAGGTTAAGATTCCATTCTTTCAATCTGTGGAGCCATAATAAGCTGTTAGGTACCTTTGTAAGGATCTGCTAACTCCAAAATAATTGGTTTGAGGCTCTTTTATAGACAAGGTTAGCTAGGTGGAGACTAGTATTCAGTATTTCTTATTTCTTATTATTATTATTTCTTATTAACTGCTGCAAGTTAACAAATTTTATTAAATTGCTGCATACAATTTTGATACTATATAATAAGATATTGATACAGAACTCCTCTTTGTTTTACTGCTGTTCACCCATCCAGCTCCTCTGCACAGGGAATAAAATCTTTATTATGGTCTTTATTATGGTGCTGTGTGTATTAGGTAGTTTATATGGTATTGTCTGACTCCATTCCACTTTTCCTGGTTCCTYGCAGCCTGCTTTCCCCATCATCGCTTCCTTGGCAGACTCCTCGGAGGCTAGGGATAGAACTGGCAATTTAATATGTGCTCATCCCTAGAGCAGTTCCTTTTAAAGGTTCTTTTAGCAAAAAGGGTTGAACGGCCAGTTGYGCGTGTGGCTGGAGGAGCCCTGGGGCCGGGCTGTGCTCTGCCAGAGATGACAGTGCTTGCCACAACTTGTGATCCATCGTTGTTTGCAAGTTCTGGCCTCAGCGGTGCCTTGGTGCTGTCTTTAGAAATGTCACCATGACCACGAGGACAGTTTTTGAAATTTCAGCAAGAAATAAGGAATGTACATTCAACTGAGACTACTGCCATGCCTCATCCCAACTCTTACTCCTGTGTGCAGTAGCTGGCCCTGGAAGAGTTTTACTGCAGACTTGGCTGATTGYCTTCTCTATGTTACTTTGCTTAATCATGTCTTTTCTAAGGCTTTCTTATTGTCCAAAATCATTATAAAGAAAACATATCTATATTCTGCAGTATCACCTCATTGTTGGAGGATGCAATGCAGATAATTCACTATTAACTTGACAGTCTCGCATTACATTCACTTCTTGCAAAAAGTTATACGCAGCTAGTTACACTCAGTGTGACAAAAAAAACCCAAAACACCGCTTAGATGTCTGTGGTTATCTAGAACTGAGATTGACATCTAGTGGAGAGGTCTGCAGGGCTGCGGGTGGAACGGGTGGCGGAACGGTGCGATGCGGAGTGAGCGTGGGTCTGGGCATGCACGCACATGAGCAGCAATCTAGACACTCTAATTTCCATTAATGTCTAGAGCAACTACAGAATTTTTGTACAACAGCAAAATAGTATTTTCTCTAGTACTAATCATCTTGCAACCTTGCATGTTCTTTGTCACTGCTTTAGTACCTCTTGTCTATTTACTAAGGCATGCAAAGTGGTGATCTTTCAGTGTGAAGCACAGCCATTAGAGTGACATATTTGCATGCCAGTCTAGTACACTACTGAAAATCAAGTCTGCATTGAGGTCGAGGCACAGAGTCCAGCAGCACAGATCTGCTTTTGGCATTGGGGTGCAAGCTAAGGCCTGGTCCCCGCTCTGGAGCTCTGCACAGGCAAACGTCTCCATCCATCTAAGAGTCAAGGCTGGGGGCTTCAGCCACTTGCAGTGCCAGGCAGTCTGTAGTCACCAGACAGGGAAGAATCTCAGCACGTGCTARTAGGCAGAACGAAAGCAGGTGGAAACAGGAATGCTTTAGAAAGGTGAGAGGGATTCCTACAATTTCTACATGAGAAYTTGCATYGCTRAGACCTTAAGCCACTTTGCAAAATKTCAGAATCCATTATTGAAATACTTGGCACCGTTTTTCCTTTAAAATGGCCAAATATGTTTTTGTTACTATTTTTTTACGTATTGCTGATTTTTATAGTTGTGAAGAGACATGCTTTCTTGCTAAAGGAAAAAAAAAAWACTGATACAGAAATTATCTTCCCTGATTTGCTGCTCATAATCTGATCGAGGACAGCAGGAGCTCTTGAAAGGAATCATCCAAAAAGTAGCATGTAGCTTCCTGGCCATAGTGAGAGTGAGCTGTTGCTTTCTCTGCTGTCATTTCTATTCTTACTGTTTTCTTCCATGAAGAAAATGCAGRGGCTTGACTGAGTGATGACTTTTGGAAGGTATCATAACAGGGACTTCTCTGCCCTGAAATACACTGCAGGGGAGACAGTTAAGGGGTGTGTGTGTGTTTTTTTTCCCCCAAAACATCATCATGTTGCATTTGTGAGCAGCTTGTCCGCTCACAGTGAACAAGAAGGTTAATCTGTACGACATGTTGGGGATTATTTTTCTTCTTTTTAAGGGAGGGGGAGGAAAACAATAGGGTAGTCTTCTGAGTTTTAGGTACTTTATTTGTGTATGCTTTTACTTGTAGTTTAGTAAAACTGGCTTGTTATACTTTCCCATATGTTGTTTAGCTATGTTCTTACTGCAGTTGCATGTTTTTAATTTGATCTCCCTTGTTCTCTCAGTGTTAGAGATAATAGGAATCAGTAATCCTTGGAATACACTGATTTGTGGCTTCCTGGAGGGAAACAACATGAGTCATCAGCAACCAAAACCAACAGCCATTATATCCCTGGCTTCAAATTTGTTCCTCTTAGTTTAATTATTCAAATACTTTCCTCACTGGCTTTATTCCTAGGCACRTGACACATCCTGTGGACCGTAAGAACAGGGGGAAAGAGATATCAGTGTCTGGATGAGCAGTAAGCCCAGAGAAGGGACCTGTTGATGATACGTGTGCACACCCTGACCATGTGCTTCACCACATTGYGTGCCTGCTACAACTCACCGTTTCGTCAGGGAATAAATGTTGACCCTCCTCTTGGACTCCTCCTCTTGAAACTTCCAAAGTGCTGCCGTTCTCTAGACGYGTTCAAGAGGCACCGTGCTCCATCCAGACACCAAAGAGAAATAGTTGGGGTCGTTTCTGTGATTAACAGGCGAGGAATTTGTGCACRCGAGGAATTGTTGTCCTTTGGCAGGTTCTGGTGTGTTAGGTTTCAGACTGCATTTTCTAGGGATATCTCAGAAAGAAACCAGGGCATGGCAGCACGAGGTATTGTTACTGTTGTTTCTCTTTCCTGGCACAGATGTGTGTGTGTGTACATACACAAATATATAGTCACATACGASACTACAGTCACATATATGACTTTCTGAGCATGTACAAGTGTCTGATTTTATCTTATTTTTTGTTCTCTTCTTTCTAGATGTCCCAGTATCCCAAATGGATGCCATTATAATTCTCTATAAATTTCAAAGTGCATAAATCATGCAGTTGGAATTAGGTGACAGTTTGGTTAAAGTCTCTGAAGATGGCATGAAAACTTAGCTAAGTTAATACCTTAGAACTATGGTATTAAATGGAAAATAAATAAGCTTTGGGAAAAAATACTGGCCTTTTGCTGTCTGCTGGAAGTTAGAAAACTTGAAAATACGAGGGAAAACAGCAATACTGTGCATATATGCYGCAGGGAATTATATATATTTCTGGCAGCAAACTTCAACCAGCTGAATTCTTTCACTTGTTCAACCACCTTTTGAGGATTCGGCTCTGACAGGTATTTGGCGTTGGCACAGATGGCACAAATCCCTTCAAAACAACGTTAATAACCACCACAATAAAGCCTCTCTGAAAGGTGGAGAGTGATGTCCAAGAGCGTGATCTTGTCCACTGCTGAGGCTGCAACGGATCASGCCCGTTTACAGGGGACCCCATGTGCCGCAGCGGCTTCAGGGAAGGGCAGACGTTCCCCGAGGAGAATAAAGGACAGCGGGAGGTGAAGAAGCTTTCCGTGCAAAAGCAAGCAGGAGCAGTCGCTTCGTCTTGCGCCGTGTCCTGCTCTTCCTTCCCAAGTCTGCCTTCCCTGGAGGGGCCGTGCAGGGTGGTGCCTTACSTGGCGGGTCACTCGCTGTCTCGCCGTTCTCCTTGGGCCGGGGATGGGGGYTTGCACGAGGCAAGGATGTCCGACGCTAACGGCGTTTCTGTTGTTTGTTTCCTTGAGCAGTCCTGCAGGGGAACAGGCTTGAAGCACGTCCAGCCAAGCGTCCAGGAGCGCTTGGGAGCAGGCTACTTCATTCTCCACTGGAGCAAACCTGAAATCCAGGTTTTCCCCATCTCAGTGAAAGGAATCACAGCACAATGGGGCGATCGGGAACACTGTGCGTGCTGCTTTGTGCGTTTTCAATACACTTTTTGCAGCTTTCAGGACCAGCAGACCCCGTCCCTCACCCTGGTATTCCGAAGCCCTTCCCCGGGAGGCACCCGGGGCCGATCCCTCCRCTCCACGATCCCAAAGCCTTCCTCAGCTCCCGGGCTGCCCCCCGTCCGCCCGGGGCTTCCCCCCGGCTCCGCGGTCCGTGTCACGGGCAGGRCCCCCCGCACGCACCTCCGCGTCGCGTCCCACGCGCGGCAGCCGCTGCGCTCCTGCACCGGGGCTGCCCCTCGGCCTCACGCTGCCGGGGCGGCCCCGCGTGGGCCCCGTCCCCCCCGCGGTGCTGCGGCAGCCGCC
>PTEX01000249.1:231186-385921 GCA_003342815.1 Eudromia elegans
GGGAGCCGCGGAGGGGCCGGCGCGGGAGCTGCCCCGCTGGGCGCGCTCCGCACCCCGGAGCGGCTCCGCTGCCGTGCCGGGCCCCGGTGGGCGCCCGGGGCAGCGCGGGCTGCAGGGGGGCGCCCCCCGCTTCTGTGAGTGACTTCTTGTGAGCAGCGAGCAGCGGTTGTGCAGCCGAAGAGACCCCCCGTGCGTGATGCTGCGCGGTGCGGGAGTTCAGAAGCGCAGGTAAGCGCTCGCCATGAGGGAAGGCTCCTCAGTGGCTGTTCCGCGAGCAGCCCTCTCCCGTTAAAACGCTTCGGGAAGGAAGGGCGCCCCGCAGCACGGCGGGGCCGGGACGGGCGCAGCAGCCGGGCTGCGGCGCAGAGCTGGCCGTGGGGCGGGCGCGGAGGGGCGCGCTCCCGCGGGCCGCGAGCCGAGGAGCCCGCGTGGGCGCGGGTGGGCTGCGGCTCCGCGCGGCGCCGTCCTGCGGGGCAGCTCTGCCGGCCCGCCGCCCGGAGCGCCGCCCGCGGCTCCCCAGCGCCGCTCCGCCCTCCGAGCCGTCCCTGGGGCCCTTTTGCTGAGAGGAGCCCCCTGGGGCCGCGCGGGCCGGGGGAAGCCGTCCTGGGAGGAAGGGCAGCGCCCGCAGGGGTGGGAGCCGCCGCGTGCCGCGCGCCTGGTGGCCGGAGCGGCGGCGGCTCCGCGCCGCTGTGCCCGTGCCGAGGTGGAGCGGCGGCGCTGCGGTACGCGGCGCCCGGAGCGAGCCGCGGTGGGGCTCGGTCCAGCGCGGGCAGCTGTGCCCAGGAGCGGGAACACCTGCGTGCAGTCCGTCCCTATAGCAGCACGCAGGTACCACAGCGCGCGTTTTAGCGCTCTYCTGCAAGGCAAGTTGCCCACGCAGGCCTGAATGGTGTTAATTGTGCAACATACTATGAGTTAGCAACGCAAAAAACTGTGTTTTGGACCCTTGGTTTGTGTTAGCTGAAACACCACAGGCAGCGCTGGGTTGATGAAGTTCTGAGTTAAGGCTTCSGTGTCTGAGACTCGCAGTGAGGAAACTTGCAGGAAGAATCTATCTGCKCCTGCCCTTCTATTGGTTGTGTTTAAGTCATGCCATCTAAAACAATYTGGAATACTTTCAGGATGTGATGTGCCAGAAAGAAGCAAATTATTATTAACATAATTGGCATCTTGAAAATAATTTAATTCAATAAAGCCTCTAGGAGAAATGAACTGTTGCAAAGTGCCTGCTTGCACACCAGCTCCTCGTAGGAGCGGGGAGCGAGGCCGCGTTTGACTTACGCGCGGCCTGGGGACGTTTCTGCCCCATCCATGGKGTTCCTCAGCGCTCCAGCCCGCGTYTGCACGGAGACGTGGGGCCGGCCTYGGTGCCGGGCTGGCCGTGAAGGCCTCYGGTGGCACCRCGSTCGYGTGAGCCGCGTGTGAGAGGCGCCGCGGCCGGCGCGGCGGTGCCGCCGCTGCWGGGAACGCAGCCCCATAGTCAAATGATTCATGCATATACATTTTCTTTTCTCAGTTGACAGCTATTTTTAAGAATAGCCTTCTTGCCTAGAAGGTTGATATCTAAGCGAAGGCAGCGCAGAGAGCTAAAAATTTCTTTCTCAGCAAACATAATCTCATGTATGCCAGACTTCTAATATGTACACTAAAACATTTAAATTGACTTGATTTTAATTGATTTCTTTCTCGTTAAGTCTGCAGTGTTAATTAGTCATTATAAGGGGATGATGGTATTTTGGAACTGCTATATTGGGAAATCGGCAAAGTTCTGCACAAACTAAAATGGAAATTTTGAAGTAAGCGGCGGTCAGTTTAAAGCCAGTCCTTTTTAATGATGGCCAGTGGCATCTGAAGGACAGCTGAAGACCTCCTCGACACGAGTGGGATGCCCTAGGTCTGTAGGTGTGCTGCCAGGGTGTGTGGGAGCCAGGCCRGGGTGCGTTTGTGTGGCATCATCCCCCTCCTCCGTGTGCCGCGCGCGCGGAGTATCCCACCGAAGGGAAGCGCTGGACCTGCCGACTCCTTCCTTCAAGTTTCGTGTTTGAAAGAGAAATAAAAGCTCTTTATTTTACAGAGGAGCTTTACTAACTTTCTGCTGCGATGGTCGCTCGAGTAATAGTAGCTATAAGGGGAAAAACTTGTAGTAGCAGGAATGCTTGCAGGTTGATAGGAGTGGTCACGGCGTTACAGTGTTTCCTGTGCTTCACACTGGCTAAGTGTGTCTGTGTTCATCATCTATACTTACTTCATACATGCATTTTGTTAGCATATGCTTTGATTTTGCATATTTGGAATATGCTGAATGTAGGTGTGTCTTACTAATTTTTTTTGTTGTTRCTGCCTTGTTCAGTTAAGCAATGGAAATTTGCAAGTACCCAAATCAGCTTTTGTTAYTGCTCAGCATAACAGTAGGTAAATTTAATCTTCCTGATTGAGATTATTTTGAGCACAAAAAGTAAGGGAGAGAAAATGAGTCTTTTTTTTGGTATTACACCATGTCCATGTCGTCTGCGTCTGCCTTTCATTCCTTATGAAAGACAGCACTCTGACCTTTTAGACTGTATTTGGAGGCTCTTGCTTTCCATTAAACTTGTCTAGCAGATAGGAGGCATGGAAATTAAGAAGAACCTAAATGCAATTTCTCTTATTATTGCCAATGGAAAGCTTTCCTAGATTTGAAGCAAGCTTTCTTTGTGCCAAATGGTTGACTTTTCTAGAATAAAATCTCTTTAGGGTATGCAGAAAGTCCTCTGGTTAATATATTGGCATTCCCAGAACCCACTAAAGCGCAGGCAGGTTGCCAGACACCACTTAATGAGGATGCCGAACGTCTGGCACAAATCCGCATGGAAAACAGCAAAGAAGTTGGGGGTTGGAGCGGCGTGCGTGGGGAGAGGGCTGGGAAAGCCGCGCATCCCTACCCATAATTTGTTTTTAATGGCTGCGTCTTGCGGCTACACTGGTCACAGATCCCTCCCACTGGGGTTTGAGCACRTGGCAGGCCCCGGAGTTTGGACACGCGAGATGGACGTGGCCACGTCCTCGCCGCARAACCGTTTTGTCCTAGAAGGAGCTTATGAGTTAGGGGGGATTTTTAATCCAAAATAGTTCTTCCTGTCCTAATAGGGGCTACTTTGGTGTTTACAGGTTTTATGACTCAATTCTGAGTAAATATTGCAGTTATGGAGAACTGTTCTTCTTATGGGGGTGATTTGCTCCCTAGAGTAGCAGCACCGACCTGATGTCTGCGTTTGGATGGTATGAAATTTGATTTCACTCAGATGCTCCTGTCTGCAAGTTTGACTTTGCTAAGATGCAGTAATGGATGGAAGTAGTAAAGTCTTCCCTTCCAGAACGTACCCACGGAGAAAGAGATGAGCGTGCAGTATTTTTTGCCATTGTATAGGGGCTTTTGAGTAAGACATTACGGAATCTGGATGTTATCCCCTGCGAGGAGACACACGAGTGAGATGCTGTGCTCCAGAATGGAGTGTGTTGACAGAGCCTATAGGAACTTCTTGGTCTTTGCCTCTCCCCGTACTCTCGTTTTCTTCTGTGGTAGGCAAAGTTTGATACCCGTTTTGTTAAATATGGAAACTAATACTGCAGGTGTGGCCTCAGTCTGCACCCTAAAGAACACCGTCACAGTGCTGAACTTGCTCTTGCCCGTAAAGCACCATTTCAGAAATGTCCTTCTATTTTCTTTGCTTGACTGGGTGATAAGAACATTGGTATGTTGTAATCCTCCGTCTCTGAATATTTTCTGTCATGATTTTAGACCACTGGATGAAATCGTCAGAATTTCTTTTAGAAAGAGTATTAATGACTAATAAAGCAAAATCTGTAATTTCACCATTTTTAGAGAAGACTGGAAGGCAGTGTTTTCTTCTGGAGAAATCCTGATTTTACTCAAAGTTCTTAAATCCTAAAACTCTACCRAGGAGCTCTCTCTTCCGTCCAGGAACATCCCGTGCCTGCCTAGATCAGCAGCGCAAGGCTGCCACTCACCTTCATTCCCAGCCTCCAGCTCCCCGTGCCCGCTCGAGCGGTGCTCGCCTGTCGGAACGTGGCTCCCCCGTTCTCCTCGCACGGCACGCGGAGGGGAAGCGCACGCGTGACCCTTGCCCGCTTGCCGTGTTTTGTGCTGCGTGACCCGTGTGCCTGTTAGTGCGGCTCCGCGCCCCTGCAGCCTGCCTGCTCCGCGCGGCGCGGAGGCAGAGGAGGGGCAGCCTGGCACGGGGCTCTGCAGCGTCCCCGGGGCAGCTCCCCTCTGCCCCTGGGGCTTTCGGGAGGGCTGCGCTGTGCCTTAATTACGAGTTGAGCCATTAGGACTCCGGGCTCGTAAACGCCTTTGAATGTTGCGTTAGATGTTGACGACACGTGGAGCGAGAATTAATGCAGATTTGTTAATCCTGCCTAGTAGCAGGCATGTGCTGTATGGGCTCGCCTGGTTTAAGAAGTGTTTTTTTTTTTTTTTTAAGTATCAGTTATAAATGATACTGCTTCATTTTCTGCTCTTGCTTAAATACCAGTTATTGGGTCAAGTAACAGTAATTTTAGTACGTTGGCCTCTATGTGCAGAATTCCTGCTGGACGTTCATCGTTATTTGCTTGGGATTTCCGTATATCAGAAGTGATTTGCTTGACTTCTGCCCCATAGGTCAGAGCTGAGGAGTGCAGTAGGTGGTGTGGAGGGGAGGATGAGGAGAGGAACGCTTGCGAAGCACCTCGTTTGATCTCCACAGCTGCTGACCTGGACCTTTCATGTAACACCAACTTGCTAKGTGTTCTTTTATAACTTCACCTTAACTCGTTTTGTAGGTTTTRCTTAACTGGCATCAAGCAAAACGGAATTGAACATTTGTGAAATATGCTAGATAAGATACAAAGTATTTTAATACTTCTRAATTAAAGATTGTACCTAGTAATATAAAATCTGAAATTTTGACACATTAATCAACTCTCTGAGCCAGTGTAGGTGATGCGTAGATTCTTCTTTTATGAAAAGTTTGTATTAATTATATTTCCTCACCAAAATTGTAGGGGTAGTGGAGAGCAGGGGGTTCTGTAAACATTTCCAACACAGATGTTGACCGGGTTTGTGGCTTTTTCCCTTTCCTCCAGTTTTAATAATTTTCTAACAGGTTTCTAGAGGCAGTACAATTGAGATGAACTTTTGGCAGCTATGTTGTATTTAGTGTTTAAAATGTCTTAAATTTGAGTTATATCTTCATTTCTTTGCAAAGCATAACATTTGATCCACCTGTCCAACCAAAACTGCTTGAAGTACATGGAATACAGGTATTACTTGATGCATACTTTCACATAGCTTATAGTATTAAAAAAAACCCCAAACTTGCCATCTGTTGCTGAAGAGAAATACTGCCAGTGTTTGTCAAATGCGTGCTTTATCTGACCTGCTCTACTTAGCACCTTATGGCAGTGCTTTCTCATCAAAGTAATTTCCAGATATCTTCATTCTTGTAATACCTTATTAGTGTGATAACAGTGGTGCTACCACTTTTTAATGCACAGAGGATTAATGTGCTGAGGATTAGGGACATGGCAGGGGGGAGTCACCTGCAGTGGGTGCAGAGGTTGCGCTCCTGACACTTGTGAGTACAAACCACTATATTGTTCTGTTGATCTGCCCTTTAGAGCAAGCTTCTGATCCAGAAAAGTCCGGTGGTCTCTGCAGAGTGATGTGCTGTGCAGGAGGAGTCAGGTGTGTAGGATACCCTGAAGGTACCTGGTGAAGTGCTGAGTTATTTCTTCAGCTCTGCATGCAAGCAGCAGCAGACTGGGCTTTCCCCATTCCCTGATTTCTTCTGGAAATTGTTAGAGGTTGGAGATTGAAGCCTTTAATCGTGTCTACATAGAGGCACCAAAGCAAATCAGCTCAAGTGTCAAGTCAGACGTTTATGTTAAAGTGTGTTAAGCCTGTGTGTGGATGCAGTGCACATCGCTGTAGCAGGATRTACAAAGGCCACTTTGCACGTGACGGAGAGCATCATTCAGGACGTGAGTTACAGCAATTTAAAAGCATTCACTGTGTGACTGAGTCTTCTGATACGGATGTGTAATAACCCTTAACTTGCATGTATTATATCTGTATGTGATTTATCCTGGCTTTCCTTGGTGTCACTCACTATTGATCAGTTTTCATGATGCTGTCATCAAGTGATATCTTAGATGGATCTAATTGTAAACTTTCCAGTAGCATAAGGTAGTCAGGAAATGTCAGTTCGTTGAACTTGATGTTTTTCATTGCAAGTATCTTTGTTTTGACAGACTGAACTGAAACTAAACCAAGGTGCAGCCTCTCCTTGAATCCTGGTGAGCCGTTTTTTGGCCAGAGTCCTGGTGTTTGCAGGGTTGTCGGGATGCAGCGAAACTGCCAAGGATACTGTGCTGCAGCCAGGGACACCGTTTCTAGGAACACGTTTTCCTGGGGCTGCGTGCGGAAACCAAGACCGAGRAAATGCCGTAAACCCCCCTCCAAATTGGGGCTGCAGTGATGATGAAACTTGGCCGTCCTCTGCCCAGCAAGCTGAAAATAAACTATCGATTTTATGAGATATTTATAAACATGGAGTCTTCATTTGGTGGGAAACGTAGACATTTTGTGGTTTTCTTTTTTGTTTTCTTTGAAACAAAACCTGGTAATAGTAATGGAAAATATCCTGCAGCCGAGAAACTGGCTAGTTCTAATCTCAGCTGTATTTCCTTCTGCACTCATGGATGCCAGTTAGCACCTTCCTTCCTATTGCTTTCCTGTCTGGAACTGAGGTGGGGAYCCCAAGCCTCCGTTGCCTGTGGGCTTTTGTTTGTCCTTCCTTGCGTCGATTATGACCACAGAGGTTTCAAGGCTCTTTTCCCTATGTCTTGCCTAGGTAGACCCACATAAAGCAAAGAACATCCTGAAGCCTTTGTCTTCTGAGAGGTCAAATGAACCGGAGCAGCCGTTCCCCAGGATTCGGAGAGGGAAGGAAATATTCCTTTTTTTTTCTTTTTTTTTTTTTTTTTGAACTTGTCTCCCTCAGGGACTGTCTGATTGCAGAGAACAGGAACCATCCAGCTGAAGCAGTCACAGAGGAAGAAGTCTCCCTAAAAGTTATGTGGATTAGAACTTGGGAGCTGCTCTAATGTCAAAACCTGAACTGGCTGCAGGGCTGAACATAAATATCCCTTTAGAACTCAGAGACACAAAAGAGTTATGATATATTAGCCGTGATACTTTTAGCTCACACTTCCAGGACGTTTGCATAGTTGTTAAGTTTATGGACTCTGCAGTGGAGGCAAATATATTTTAGCATTTTAAACATCTCCCTTAGGGATGAGTGTAGAGAAATGCAGACATATTCCCAGGGTCAGTGAGTTGATTCATTTTTAAAATTGGAAAGTTTTATGACAAAGCTGTGACAGGCCCAGAGATCTAACTTTCATGGTTTGCATGGAATGGTATGAGAAAATATTTTAAGAAGTCACTATGATGGTATGTAGAGTTTCTGACCCGTCTTGTATTTGGGTGAGGGAGAGAAGCAATACAGGATTCTCACCGTGTAAAAAATGTCAAACAAATGTGTTTTCCTTTCTCCCTGATTCTGCCCCTTATATGTAAAATGTGTCTGTCCCCACATATGCCTCATGGTCTCAGGTGTCCCTGAAAAGAAAACAAAAAACAAAATCAGACGCTGTATGCAACCAGTTCCGTTACTTTCTGCACACTTCTGCTAGTCTTCCTGCCTCTCCTGTCACTAAGGATGTTTCTGCCCTTGCTTCAAGTGCTTTAGGATACAGACATTGCAGAGCAGCCGTGCATCCGTAATGTCTAAATGGCTTCCTCCTCTTTTCTTTTCCCTTCCACACCAGTCAAGAAATTCCAGATGGAAGCTCTTCGGTGTCAGTAACAGCTGCACAGCAGATAGTTTTTGCATCCTCAGATCTGCAATACTTGTAACTCCATATATCTAGAGATGATATGCATTTAGATTCAGGATCTTCCAGTCCTTAAGTTTCCTTAAAACTCTTCTATCCTCCTTGCTGTAGCATCTTCCTCTGTTTTCTGTTCCTGGTTAAAAGTAGCATCTTTCACCAGAAAGAAGCTGAAGTTCTGTTGTAAACTTGATTTTTAGCAAGTCTGAATATTTCGGAGTCTTGTGTTGTGATTCAAAAATTGTGCTCCCTTCTTTCATCTCTGGGGTTTAAAATAAGGTGTCAGCAATGATCTAGTCCATCTGGGAGCTCGCATCAATACTTTGGAGAGCCATATGTGTCTGCCTCAAACAGGGCTATAGAAAAGTGTTCCACTAGCAACCAAGATGTCATCCATCTGCTAGACAATCCTGTAGCTAGTTAGCTTAATGACGTATTTGTTTGACTAGATGTTTCTGCGTAGCAGACTCCAGCTTTCCATTCTCTTCCAATTAATACCAAGACCTCCGTGCTCCGGAACATAACCCCAGAAACGTGCCGCTTGTGGAGAACGTCAGGAAGTTTGTGGCGGGATGGGCCCGGGCCCTTCGTCTCCCGCGGGAGGCCGCGGTGGACGAGCGCTCCGCGCGGCGCCGGCCGAGGGGCTGCGGGACCCCTGGCGCGGGCTCGCCGAGGGGCGGCCCCGCTGCCCCACTCGGGGCCGTGCTCGCTCGCCTGCAGCCTGCCGCGTGCGCGTCCCGGATGTCCGCGTTCCTCCCGGAGCCTGGAAGCCAGAGCCGCAGGAACCGCGGTGGGAATRCGCTGTGGGAAGATAAACTCCGTAAACTTCACATATTGCTGCTCCTTGCTGTGGCAAAAGAGAGAACATGGGAACTGGCTGTCATTGATATTTTTCCCTCCAGCCGCTCTATCTGCTGTTTATTTTTAGTCCAAAGAGGCTAAGTCACTGTTTCAAGTTCTAGGCTGAKCTGGTTTCTAATCCGTCTGCGAGGCAGAGAGTTGAGTTGAGAAGGGGGCAAAACAAGTGTTGTTTCGTTATTGTGCTGGTCACTAAGACRCTCAGCAGGACCTTAGTAAATGTACAGGGAAAATGGAAGCTCGTGTAAGAAGTTTTATGCTAAGTGCAGTTACCTTRATCTGCATTGAGGCAATTTTGTGAATTTAATGTGGAAAAACTTGTATTCAGACAAGCAAAAATAGCCTCCAGACCATCAGCAGATCTTCAGCTGTATCTTGTAGGGGGATTTGTGTGCAGAGTCCCGTTATCTTCGATGGGAGTGGAGAGAGCATCACAGTCCTTTCTGAACATAGCCATGGGGATGAGCTGGCACAGAGCTGCCTGCTGTGTTCGGGAAATTTCACCTCACAGTCTTTGTTTAAAAATAGTAGAATTTGAGTCTTCAAGAATGTTCAAAAATAAATCCTAGAAAAGAAAAAATAAAAGCACAAWGTTGTTCTGTTGCTCTCCAGAAGCCTCTCTTCGTCTAATGGGTCTAAACCATTTCTTGTGGGAATAATAGCGGCTCTAAGCCGGCATTAAAGTAGATTAAAGTAAAACCAGGACAGTTCTGTGTAGGAATGTAGATTTGTCCAGGCAAAAGTGAGATCGGAGAAGTGAACTGTACTCACTCTTGCTTTGTCTTCTAATGATACAAAGGGAATTGTAGAGTAATGTAGGTTGGAAAGGACTATGGAAGTTCATCTAGTCCAACCCCTAGTAGTAGTACAAAGGCGTTTCGGAAGAAATACTCTTAAATCTAGAAACGTGTTATTCAGATCTGTGTTTTCAAAACTTGACCTTTTCATACTATTTGTTATATATGTGTTCAGGYGTTAGCACAGCAAAGGTGAGGTGGAGGAAAACACAGAGTATGAAATTAAGGCAGCAATTACGGCCTTAATTCTGGAGATTCTGGGTAAGTGCTCAAAAAGAGCAAAGTTCACAGCACCYCTTGCTGCAAGCAGCAGGGAGTTGCAGGCCCTTGAGGAGCGGGAAGCTGCTGCATGTGTTTAAAGCAGCCGACAGTTTTATTTCCTTGAGAGGCTCTCTCTGTGTTGTCTGCGTGATTAGTCAAGAATCTTGCCGCCTTAGTTTCTGAGAAGGGAGCCAGCAGGCAGAATTCTCCATTGCTGCGCACGTCTGCATATCTGTGTGTACCAGCTTGCGTCTTTCTACAGGGCTGCTGTCCAGTGTTAGGAAAACGCAGTCGTTCTTCGCCATGCCTTATGAAAATAGGGACAATATTGTTTGTTTGAAATCATCTCAGAGGCAGCAGTTCTGATGGGTTAGAGTAAAAYTGATTGCTGTAAGTATCAATTGGTAAGAAGGCGATTTTTTATCTTAATGAAAAAATCTACAGTATCCAAACKATTCTATTTTAAAATGGAATGCCTTTTTTAAACTTTGGGTTTTTTTTTTTCCACAGGAGTAACATTTATTTTTTTCGGATTGGCTGAAATGTTCCTCTGTAGCCCTGGATGATAACAATGAAAAATAAAATAATACCTTTTAAAATGAAAAATCAAAATGCTATGAAATACTGTAAAATTTCTACCTTATAAAATCATTATTTCAGCTTTTATTTCATGATTAGTGTTCTCAAAACAATACTTTACATGGATATGTTTCTTCAATTCATTGCATTACTAATGGAAAACAGATTCACGGGAGTATTTCTGACAAGGTCTTTTAAAATTTCTGTTATTTAGTTGTATTTTTTTAATTTTAAAAAATCTTTTACTCATGTTGCATTTTGCAGCCAATAGGGAATTCTGTTTTGTGAGAGGCATTRCTAAGACTCTGTAGTTCTGATGCAGCACTTCATTCTTCTTCATATTTCTTTCGCTATGTAAGAATGTATATATTACTACATAGAAGATGCAGCATAGAAAGTCTTCTGATGAGTCTCTGCTGTTGACTGTGGTTTGTCTGCCTTGATTGCTGGCTGTTTCAATCCTGTTGTTACTTAAAAGCACAGATCTTGTCGAAGATCCTCGTTCTTTTAGCTCTTTTTATATCCTCTTCTGCTGATTTCCCAGTTCCCTTTATCTGCTGCTAATCCTGTGTAGTTGGTGGCTTCCACAGATGGAGAAGACAGGCACTGAAGCCCAGTCCTTCTGAAGCAGCTCCGTRTTTCGCTCCGCTCAGAACTGAGCCTAATTATGAACTAAGCTCYGTTTCGCTTCTCCAGAGCGTCGTGCTGCCTGTGTCAAGTCTGTGTCCCATTAGCCAAGTGTTCTCCTTCTCACAGCCCCTCATATGTGTGGATGCGTGTACGATTTTCCTGTCATTAAATGTTCCTGTCCAGTCATGCAAAAGTGCTGTTACGAAAGAAGATTATGTGCTTGACTTCTGCTCAAGCATTAGCATGAAATTTTACTGTCTTWTCCCATTTAGGTTATGTTTATTAAGGTAGCTTTGTAATACGGACTGACCAAAAACAATCATAAGAAAAAAGAAGTGCAGAATGGTGGTATATCTTTGTCTGGAATGCTGTTTTTTGGGTCTCTTTAGTAATACAAAGGTTTTTAAGTAACGGTCCTTTTGTTTGAATTTGGATGTTCAAGATAGGCAAAAAAAAATAGGGGGATGACAAGTATTTAATTTTGGAAAACTCTTGGCCGCAATGCAGAGTGGTTTCTATTTAGCAGTGTTTGCGTTGCAGTGCTCATGATCCATACGTTAAATGGAAAASGTGTGGAAAACAACAGAGCGGGGTCCTTGACGTGAGCTTTCCAAGCGTGTTCGGTGTCCGCGGTGGGCCTGAATGCTGCAGGAGCTGCGGGCTGACTGCGAGACTGCTCCGCGCTGGGCTGCTCCCTGAGGACCCAAGGAGGACGGAGGCAGGGTTTAACAGGGAGCAACACAGAGGGAGCTGTCACGGGGAGGTCCCAACCGCAGAAACTCTACATGCCATGGCAGAGTTGATCTTATTCCCATTTCAGCTCTGTAGGYCTGGCGTAGTTATCAGCTCGCCTTTTAAATTTCCGTATAGCTGTTTGACGGGTGGCATAGCCGTGGTTTTGGTTCCAGGTGTTTCATATCCAAGTAAATCACATGCTACAGGCGCRTTTGTTCTGTGAGCACCGCTCTCAGAGTCACAACTGGAGGCTGCTGGATAAACAAGTMATGTTCTAATTAGGTATGTCTGTTCCTAGCAAAACCATGTCAGAACGTAAAAGCATCGGATTAATTAGAGTTTAATTAAAGTGACGTGTCATTGTGCAGCCTCCTCTGCACTGTTTCTGTGGCTGTGCTATTAGCACTGGATTCCCTTTGCAGGGTCAGATAGTCCTGCAAAGAATTGTCTAGGGGAATATTTTATTTTTACTTTACTTTACTTTACTTTACTTTACTTTACTTTACTTTACTTTACTTTACTTTACTTTACTTTACTTTATGTTTTTCATTACCTTTTTAATTAGAAATGTTTGTCGAGCAAAATGACTAAATTTATGATGAGACTTATCTGAAACATTGTTTTAGTCAGGTAGCATTAAAAATAATGTGTAGTTTTATATCTCAACCTGTAAAAGATAACAGCATAAATACAATACCCAGGTAATTGAGAGTTATGGTCTAAAATTAATGATTCAAAAAAGAAAGCATATAATGCTGTATACATCTAATTAGCCTTAGAAAATGTTTTTTCTTGGTCTGGATACCTTTAAAATTAAGTTATCATATAGAAAACCTAAAATAAAGTCAATGAATGTTTGAAATGTGATATAAGCTAAAGCAAGGAATAAGGAGTTGTAAAAAAAAAATCCCTAGGTACAAGTTGCAAAGGCTTGTAACCGTTTCCCCCCCACCCCCCATCTATATATCTATCTCTGTATTCCCTGTGCGTGAGCAGCTTTAGCATGGCTGCCATTTGAGAAGTTTTCGGAAGGAACAAGGGCCCCTTCTTGAGCTCTTCCACTGCCCTTGTTCCCTCGGCTGTTTAATTGAAGTGGCTGCTCCAGGGGACCATCAGCGCCCACGGTGGCTTCTGGACATTCTTGTCACTGTTAATTTAGGTTCCATCCCACTGCTAGTCAGACCTTTTTTCCATCCGTTTTCCCCTGCTTTGGGAGACTGTCCTCCGGAAGAGGTTTATATAAACCCGAAGGTCCAGGGCTGAATGTGACCTTGTCTGTGTTCACGTAGGTTATTTGTGGGTGCTGTGTGGGAAGAAGCCCTGTGCTTATCGCCCTGTGCTGMTGTGTGGGGCCAATACTGGCCCTGTCCCCTTTTTCCTTCAAAGCTAGCAACTGAGACAGACATGTCAGTTTGTTCCAATGTTTTTTTCTGTATTAAGAAGAAAATACCATCAACTGCCTCTTCCCACCTTGAATTTCAAGTTCACAGGAAAAAAAAACGGAATTGTAGGAGAGATGGAAATGTCTTCATAAACCAGTAGCTAGAAGTGTGTTTTCCATGGTCATTACTTTCCAAATTTGATTTTTAATAAAATATGATCGTCTTCCTTTTTCAAGGCYCCCCTTCAACTTATCATGTGATGGAACTTAAATAGTTCCTGTTTATGATTGTTAGAAATGTAAATTTACTGATCCTAATTCTGCAGGMATCCTATGCTAAGATGATGGCTAAATGTGCCCAGTGGCAAGAATGCAGCTCACCAGAGAAATTATAACCAGTGAAATGTGTTGGATACTCTCAAGACAGCGTTTATATCTAAGCCTCTGCTCATAAATGAAAATGTGGGATATATTCAGACTTCAACTAACATTTTATTATGCCTGTAAGTGAAGGGAAAAATGTGTTCATGAGTATTACTACATGAAGTGTYTGTACAAATACAGGTCCTGCTCTAAGAGGACAGTTAGTATTGAACAGCTCAGGCCTTTCTTTCTATCAGGTTTTAGCCAAATTCACATTGACATTTGGTGTATTTGGGAGATGGAGAAGAAAAAGAAATACGCTTTAACTGAAGGTTAATAGAGTGTATAGACGGATCCCAGCAGCTAGATAGTCCTCTGATTATAGCTGCTGCAAAGAAGGATGTTCTCAGTGTAATTTTTGCAGCGTGCACAGGTCTGTGGTGATTTGTCATATTTTGTGTTGATACAGAAAGTGATGGTTAACGGATAGGCTTTCAAAAAGGAAGATTGTTCTGTCCTAATACCAGCCCCAGATGGGCAGTAATGCAGCRTGGCAGTGTGCTTTATTCTTGCTGCTGCTGCGTAGGAATCGGTGTGTTTTGAACATCTGAAGAACTTTGTGTTCTTGCTAGGGATCAAAAGTGCAGTGTCAAATGCTGAAGTTTTTGATTTTTATGTGATGTAAGACTATGCATGTATATATTTTTATATGATGTAAGACTGWGGGTACTGAAAGCAACAATGATCTTTTTAATCCCAAAAGCAAAAAGAAAAGATTCTGTAAGTCTTAGTATGAAAYGAGAATAAAAACAGCAATCTAGGCTTCATCCCTGATGTGTAGGGTCTGAAGTGCTGTTGGAAGTCCATGCGGAGGCTTCAGGAAAGAAAACATGCCTTAAGAGATTACTCTGTCGGTGGCACCRTTTAGTGCAAACTCAGTGATTCATTTAGATGTTATTGGGGCAACTTTGTCACATGTTGAACGTTACCCGTGAGGTAAAAATAAAACCTACTCCTTGAGAAGGAAAGGCACTAAACTGCAAAGGTTTAAATCCACCMAACGGGTCCCTGGTGCCTGGCTGAGATGAGGAGCTGTTCCAGCACAGCATCCATAGGGATGCAGGAGGGAATGCACTCAGGTCCCTGAAAATGCAGGTGTGAGGAATACCTGTGGCCCAGGAGGATGGATTCCAGTCCTGTGTACACCTTGCCCACAGACCCCTCGCTGGGAGCTGTGCTGCTCTTTCCCTCCTCCTCTTCTGCTCCTCTCCCCTGCTTCATTGTTTCTCTGCTGTTGAGGTCTCTTGCAAAAGCCCATTAAGGAGGGCTAACACCGACGCTGTCAGGTAGTTTATTCCCATCTGCTCTTGCAGTCAATTAGGTGTTCTAATTAAATGTTACAAGTATTTATGAAGCATTTCTTTAATAGGGAAGAACAGTGTATAGGGTTGGGATTTAGCATTCAGTTGCTTTCTCRACATTAAACTAAGTATATGTTTAGGGAGGCAGAATAAGAGTGTGTGGGGGTTTGTGTGTGTACATACATGTAGGTGAAGAAAAYGAGATTGGTGTAATCTGTCTATCTCAAATGTCTTCACACAGATCCTTCTTTAAAAGAAGGTAAATGATGATAACCGACTCTAATTYCTTTAGAGTGTTTTGAGCCCAGACACCTGGAATTCTGTCCTGTTGCCTTCTGTCCTTCTCCCATATGTTGAATGAACACCAGTGGGGCGGAGAGCAGGCTTTAGGTGGGCCGTTACACTGAACTTTACTCACATAAACCTAACGACTATTGCAGCAGTTACACCGAAAGCTCTTCCAGCTCCCTCCGGGAGCTGCTCTGTATTTGTACTCGAGGACAGTATGTATCACAGCACCACAACGGAGACAGCAGTGAGCTTAAAAGAGGGTCTCCACATTAGCTAGTGATGCTGATCTACTGGGTATATGAAATATAGAAAATGGCTTGAAAGAAAAGTAGAGCATAAGGGGGAAAAAAGGTGATCCTAGAGTACTTCGATCTGCAAAARTGGAGCTGCTCATGGACAGGCTSTCCCATCTGTGGGCAGATAGCAAGCTTGTGAATTATAGATTTTGGGTGTCCCTCATGTTGCATTAAGTTTCCTGCTATCAAGCATACATCACACAGTGAAAATAGAAGAGTCTCTGTCACACGTTCACTTTCTCTCACAGCACAAGCCTTGACCTAATTTCTAGAAGCACATTCCTTTTTCCCCCATTGTAGCACATGGGATATACATGTACATAACTACCATGTTCCTCTAATTTCTCTGAGAGTATGAATTCATTGCTCTACAATGCATTTAACCTTTTTCTCTTTGTAAAGAATGAATTTGTTTGTTGCCTTTGGCCATTTCCCAAAATATCTCTAATACATAAGATTATTTTTTAKTTTACTGAATACTGTGAACTTCTGATATGGAACGTGACATTTTGCTTACAGTTAAAGCATTTTGTAGAAGTGAAAACTGTTGTCTTGACAACTAAAATCCAGCTAATAATAGATAACTAAAAAAACTGAAAGTCCAAATAGATTGTAATTCCTTACAAAATTGAAACTTACCCTTGAATTTGAGAACTGATTTCAAGACAAAAGTGTTTGAGGTTTAGATGTGGAGCAGTGAATTAAAAACGACACAATAGTTTCATGGTAGATTTTGCCTATATCTACTTTAAATGCTTTTTCTTTTCTGCAGTAAAATGKGTCTTCTAAGCTGGTTCGTTTGCAGAGAAGACTCTTCATTCGCACTGGAATGGCTCTTCCTTACCTCTTAGTGATTTAAGATTCAAAAAGTGCGCTGAGGTTTGGGAATCGTGTCAGTCCAACTGACTAGACATGGTGGCTCGTGCTCGCATGCAAGACCAAGCACGTGGTGCTTTGTGGCCTCCACTAGGAAATCTGTCATTTCCCTTTCCTCTCCCGATTATTATTTTAATTAATTGCTCTAACATTAGATCTCCACTATCATTTGTTTAGTGATTGGGAGATAAGAAGGTAAAGCAGGGGCACGTAATGTGGCACTTTTTCTCTGGGTTTCTTAATACAGCAGGAAAATTTGCAGTGAATTTGGAAGTTGCTAGAATAAGCTTTTTTTTTTTTGGTACGGGCTTCAGTTTTAAGGTGTACCAACACCAAAGCTGATAGAGATGTAATGAAACAAAAAATTTGCTTAAAAAGTGGAAAAGAGCTGCGCTTCCTCAATTTCAATTTAAGCCAYGCTGATGGAAAGTTCTGAGCTGGACTGAATTGTACTCTCTGCATCCAAGAAGCTTTRGTTGATGTACTTATTGCTACTTCTTTGTCTTAACATTACAGCTGCCTTAATTTTATTTTAAATTTTCATGCACCTCGATGTATATGTAATTCATTTTACTAATTTTCAAACGTTGGAAAAACTGCTTCTTMTTCATATGGGGAGGAACTGTTTTGTTTCACCGTTTTCCTTAGTGCAAGGTGCTTAGACTCTACATGAATAATCTGCAAAACTATATGGAACAACCTATTAGGTTAAAGTCTGTCTTATTTATTTATTTTYGGCAGAAGAGCTCCGTAGCTGCTCTGCATTTCTGCTGTKTTAGTTCTCCTTTCCCAAGGAAGGATGTGAAGAGGCCTCAAAACATGGAGCCSAAGTTGTGATCTCCCTCTGGGGAGGAACAGAACTCCTGGCTCGGCGGCGACTTGTTCCTCTGGGTGGGAAGTTCCATAAATTATTCACATCAGAAACCACATGTTGGGTTGCAGCCCCAAACAACAGAACTGAGTTACCTCCAAACACGGCTGGAGTGAAGAGAGGAAGCCATTAAGCAACACTGAAAACGTCCTCTGTAGTGGGGCTGTCGTGGGATGATGGTGTTTTGGAGAGGGGGTTAGTGTCAACGTGTTGGGACACAGTCATGTTTTACAGTTCCATTTACAGTTCTTAAGAGAGAGATTCAACAGTGTTTTTTGTTTGCTTGCTTTAAGGTCTTAGTGAAAGAAAGCTTTTAAACACACTGTTTAAAACACGTTTCCTCCAGTGGAGGTGGGTCTGTGTTCTTGATAGATGGAACCTCACCATCAACGCTTGGAGAGCGCCTGCGTGTGTCTTGTGATCCTGGTCTGCTTGAGACGTATGTGAGCGCAGGAGGCTTGTTTGTTTAGGGAAAATACCTCTCCAGGGGTTCTAAGTCCTGTGTGCCTCTAAAGAACTGTAGGAGRTGTCGGTAGGAATTTATAAGGAAAATAACAAGAAAAGCTGTTTAGAAACAAGGAGTCTCTGTAATAGACCCAGTATGGAACCAGTATTGTAAAAATGGTTGTTGAATGTGTCAGCAACTAGAAGTAGCTATATTAGGAGTAATTTAAAGAGGGAATGATATCAGGGGTGCTGTGAAGAAAAACCTTAGAAAAATAGCTTTGCATACCACATTGTATCACATCCGTTGGATGGCTTTTAAAAATAACTATCTTACAAACGATTATAAGGGGATAAAACCTCCCTTGTAGTTAGAGTTTTGTGTATGGTGCCAGTCATTGACTTCTGAAGTGCCAGGTTTCCACATGGGTGGATGTAGCTGTCTGTATGTTGTGAGGTGTCTGCCTTCTGATATGTAGTTTCTGACTGTCTTCCTATTTGTCCTTTCCATTTTGTGAAAATTGTCTGGTAGGTCCTTGAGGGAGGGTTGTTGATGGCCAGTGGAGTGCTTCAGGACCTGCAGAATCCATAAATTCCTGGTTTTCTATTTAAAGGAGGAAGCAGCAAAGCTAATAGCATTATTTGACTATAAACCGTCAAGTTAAATATAGCAATACGCATTGTTGTGAGTTAGGTCAAGGCAGCAGAAAAAAGGAGGTTGCTGTAAAGTTAGCTGGTAAYCTGTGTCGTCACTCCCAATAAATAACAACAACATGTGCTGCCATGTAAAGTGGAACTGGAGCTGGAATGTCTGGTTTAAGCAGACTCGTGTCCATCTGTCATGCAGACTAATAAGTAACTTCTCTTTGTTCCAGTGTTTAATGAGCGCGGCCCCATCAAAATGTCAGTAAATATTGTTAGGAATGTAGAGAACCCATGTGGTTCTGGATGGATCGGAGCCAGTGATGTTTCTCCATCTTCTGTACTGRTAGTGCAGAAAAAGGAAATACTGATGCACAAACAGAATGTGCTAAAATGTCTATATCTGGCTGTGGGGCTCTTACTGAGAGTGCTGTTTCATGATAGGATGGTGTCTGTTTGCGTGCGACGCGGTGCAGGGAGCCGCTGAGCATCCCTGCCTTGCTTGGAAAGGAGGGTGCTGGGGTGCACACCTTGCAGCTCGTGTTGCGGCAGCCACASTCTGTTCAGGGGGACTCCTTCGAGTGTATACAGGTCAACTTTGTGTCTTTAAGCATATGCAGTCSTGTGCTGGTCACTTGTGCATTGTCTTCCCGATGGTGATAAGGTATGCCTGTTTTTTTAAATAATAAAAGTGTGTTTTCTGTGATGCAGCCTATGATAGTGTCTTAGTCCTCCGATATCTAACCTGTATTTACATCAGAATTTCCCATTTCACTTTGAATTTCCGTGGAAATTTCACCTTGTGTTGTATGCGTGCTGGAAGCCCCGTGGAGCTGGAGCGGGTCCCTGCCCTGCGCTGTGGGGAGGTGCCCATGAGCGGGTGAGCTGGTTGGGTTGTCCTGCCCTTGGTGACATGTGAATGGGGTGGTGGCGTCTGGGGAGCAGGTGGGCAGCTGCTGTGTGAGCACAGGCAAGACGAGGCAGCGGGTGGGAGCAACGTGAGTGGGGCAGGAGGGCCACAGAGCATGGGGTAGGTCCGAGGTGGCAGGSGTGAACTGAGGGACACGGCACAAGCAAAACATGGGAGCGGTGAGTTATGACTGAGAAGGTGTCATTCTATTATARATACCCAGAAACAGCAATGAGGAGCTCTGTTACTATGCAGTTATCTTAATTCTTATAATTCTTGGAAGAATTTTGGAAGGGAATTCCGCCGATAGTTTATTCATTTGTGTGAAAGTTCTTGCCTTCTGTTGGAGGTCGTGTGGACCTTGGGCAGACTCACACTGGCAGGAGGTCAGGGTTCCCCTCGGTGTCAGGTGCTTGGTGCTGGGGGTATGCCCTAGGAGAGCGCTTAGTTCCCTCTGCCGTGAAGARGGAGAATCAGACACATGAAAAGAGATTTAGCACAGAAGTCACTACTGAGGCTGTGAAGTAGCAAATGAAAATGATGTTTTTTAAGAAATAATGTTTCTATTTTAYCCAGTGAATATTTAATGTAAAGTGAGGATGACTGTGAGGATGTACCAAAACCTACCTGAAAGTCCCATTTCCCTCTTGTTTTATTTTTATTTTCCAAGGCATACTGTGCTAATATCCCCCCTCCCATTGCACACACTGCAGAGGGATGCACAGGGGTCCAGCTGAGCACTAGCTGTTGGGATCCCCGTGCTGCCCTGGAGGCTCTCCCTTCTGCCAGGGGATTTGCTTTCTCACACRGAGAATCCCCCTACTAAGTTTGACTTAGAGCTGTTCTGGATGAGATATAYATGTGTGTATATATATATTTACATATGCCACTTGGAGAAGTTTCTCCTGCGGGGGTAGCAGGGCCGTGTTTGTGCTGCCATTTCCAGCACCCCTGGCCGGGTACCTCTTCCCGCAGCGACCGTCAGCGTCCACGGGAGCGATGCAGCCCTGGGGGTGGAGACCCTGGTCGCACCCGAAGGGAAATGCAGCGAAGCGCCGGGAAGGAAGGGCGCTCGGAATAGCCGGCGTTCCTCACGGGCCGTAGGGAGCAGCTTTGTTGCCRTGCGGAGTACCCCGAAGGTGGTTTTTCTGTGATTGCTCATTCTGCCTGAACACTCTCTGCGTTCACACACATGGCTTCCTCGGCGTGTTTTGGGGTTTTTTTTGACATATTATGACTGTTTGTTTTCTAAGTTAAAATACATGAGGTAGTAAAAATGCGATTATGGGTATGTAATTCCCCAGGTAAGAAATGCTTCCATAGTTAAGATGGTGCTAAATATTTCATTTGAAAATAGAAATACTTTTATTTTTGTCTTAAAGAATAATTGCTGTACAGAACAAAGCAATTGTACTTGTTATATTCTTCCCCTTCAAAAGAAAGCTGTTTAATAAAAATAGAGGAAAGCTTTAAACTGATCTTTGGCTTAAGCCCGATTTTGCATGGGTGCAGCTTAATGATTACAATAACTCTAAAATTTTCTTCCTCATTTTGGGGTTAGAAAGCATGCGCTATCAGCTCTGATAATTTTTGGGCAATTCAAAGTTTTCAGCAATATTCATAGTCTTCCAAAAGGAAAACATAAAATGCATTCCCCTTCTGCCATAACCATATTTACACACAGAGGAATTCAGTTGGTATGATAGCATACATTAGCTGAATCCAATTTTAACTCTGTAGGGGGAAAAAAACCCATAAAATATTTTTGCTATCAGGTCAGGGTGACTAGGAAAGAAAAAGTTAAAAGCCTGTAGCATAAGATAGCTTCTTTTAAATAGTAAAATTCAGAGTAAAAATTCGTCATGTATTTTTTTATTTAGGAAGTCTGGGCGCTATGGAGCGTTTTGCCACCCCACAGTGATCTTTTTGCACAAGCTGCACCTGGTACAAAGAGACTTAACAGCAGAAACTTGGTATGCAGAAAGAGCAAATACCTCCTTGCATGATGTGTCTCTCACCGCTCAATTTCTGGAACAACAGAAATATTTTATGGAAAATTCATTGGAATTGAGGCAAAGGGGAGGTCAGCTGTAAAGGATGTGCCCTGGCTAGACAGGAAGKCTGACATAAGGGACAGACTGCTTGGAGAGGGTCAGTATGAAACACTGTTCCAGGCGCTCCGGTGGTCAGCAAATGTGGGATCGTTTAGAACATCTGTGGGATGAAAATGCGAATGCGGTTAAAAAGTAATAGGAATCTTACTGACAGAGCAGTTTTTTTTGGAAAASAGAATGTAGCCTTATGTAAAAGCTGTTCCTCATTCTCAACTTGAATGAAAACATTTCTGTCAGAACAATGTAAAAATTGCATGTTCAACAGCTCACTAAGTGCAAATTCAAAAATACGTTTTCTAATAGCAAAACATAGTGTAGGTGCAGTTTATATTCCCTCACAGAGGTCTCTCCGTGTGTGTTTTGTAGCTGTTATGAAGTGTGCTGGAGACAGGTACGTTTGGGGCCGCGGAGAGCGTGCCACGCAGCAGAGTCGCCCCCCGCGAGACGCTGCGCCCCGGTAGCTCGAGCTGCGCTGGGGCTTGGTAGCGTTTGTCAGGAGCGCGTGCGTGCTGTCCCGCGGCCGGGGAGAACGGCCAAATACCCGGCTTTCCTCAAGACACTTTCTCAGCTGATGTACACCACCGGTGATGTGGGTAGGGATTTGCTTTTGCTGTTTTCTTTTTTTTAAACAGTGGAGAGTCTGTCCCCTCTGTTTCTCATTTCACAGAAGTGCTGCTGTTTTGTCTGTTTGACCAGAGTAGTTTTTTTATTAAGAAATTCTTAGTATTTAGAAATTGGTGAATGGAATCCAGATGCGCAGTTCCTCTCACTGAAATAGCGATTCTCATTTTATTTTTACCCTTTCTGTAGAAATGTTGTAACTTTTTCCTCTGGTCCTTTTCCACTGCCCTCCATCAGCATCCTTTGAGGTCACGCTTTGGTTGACTTAACTTAGACCAGGGCTGGAACTCAAGTCCATAAAAAAAAAGAGAAAGAACACTGTTAAATATTTTTTTGGGAAGAGAGTTAGGAACACAATGCAGAATTGGCAAATTTGGAACTATGCAAGTGCATTGGGTGTGTTTTATGTGCTCCAAAAGCATTTGATGCTAAACACGAAGGAGATACTGTTTTTAGAATAAAAGTGATGTCCTTTACAGTTTTTGTCCTTCTAATTTGTGACCTTAAGGAAATTTGTGACAGCTTCTACTTGATTTRGGTGGTTAAATTGTAAATAAGACACTGACGATGAGCATAATCAAAGCTATATTTGGAAGTTGTCCTCTTAGATGACCCAATTTTTGATAAAGTTTTTGGACTGTAAATGGCTAATTCTGTGTCTACCCACTGTCATTTATTGTTAGTTTGTTCCTTGGAGATTATAAAATTCTTCTTTTTTTCTTCTTTTTTTCTTTTCTTTTTTTTCCTAATGCATACTGAGCAGAGTGTTAAATGCAAGAGTCAGAAAGGAGGGAGAGATATTACATTAGGACAATTCTCAGTAAACAAATGATTAAAAATAAAACTGTTCTTAATGATGTGTCCTTTGGAGATGACCCGCGATTACAACCCACGTTCTTGCTGTCATTTGAGCTAGAGGGGACATGTGTTACTGTCTTGCTCAATTGATGAGACTGGATGGATGATTGAGTGATGAGACCGCCAGCCGGGCGTTTAGCGTGTCAAGCCGTGCCTAATTCAGCCTGACAGCGCGCATGCAAGGCGAGCGTCCTTACTCCGGCGTGCCAAGCTTCGACTTGGAGCCTCTGTGGGTGCTAGTGCTGTAGATGCCCCAGAACAGACCAGGGAAGCTAAACATGACCACGGACAGCAGGAAAAGAGTGGGAAATTCTGGTATATGACACTTGCTGGCTTTTTATTTATTTATTTATTTATTTATTTTAACTAGAAATAACTATTAAGGAAATGTTAACCGTGGATAAAAAAACCCTGCTTGACAGAGCAGTTTCTGTTTTTATGAAATAATTCTGCAGTTAACTGCCAGCCTTTTCCATTTCTCTAGGCACTCGAGTCTGTGATCTCTCATTTTCCCTGTGCTTTTCCTACCCRTTTCTCCTGTTCTTCCCCCTTCTCCGTCCCTTGGAGGTTCACCACCAGATGTGCGCAGTGCTGGGGACTGTGCTGATACTGGTTATGGTTAAAGCAATGTGATCAATCCTAAATATTGCATCAATCCTAACTACTGCAAGTAGTTGCGTGTGCTAAAGCTGCTGAAATCTTAACAACAACAACTGTTGATTTTAATGTTCCCATATTTTATTGTACTGATTTTATTCCTACAGCGTAGCTGAAGTCTATGACAAGAAAAGGCAAAGTAGCTCTCTGGACTGACTGTTAGTGAACATCTAAAAAGGCAAAAATGAAAATGCTGTGACAAGACAAAATCGTTATTGTTACTACTAGGTTAGAACAATTTGGATGGAATTATAGTCTTCTGGAGGTTGGTGCCATCTTAATAGAGATGATTTAGATTTTTGCAATATACTTGAGCATCTACAGTCACAGTTACCAGTGAATCACTTTTTCCTTCCRTATTTCAGATTATTTCACAAACCAGCTGGTTTATGAAGAAGCCCTGCTTTCCTTCAGAAAATTCTTGCAAGTTTCACAGCAAGACCCACTCAAGAGAAGATATTCTCTATATAGTCTGCACCTAATATTTTCATAGGTTTTATTTTCACCCATGTGTTTGATCTTACTCTGTTCTAGTGATTGTCAGAGCTGCAAGTGCTGCTTTTTCTCTGCCTTGCTGGTCACTCTCTGTCCATCAACCCGGTGTAGCTGCTGCTCTCTAGCAGGCAGTGGTGAGAGCTGATGGGTTTTTATCCTGAGAACAGTATTTTACACCATCAAACAATGCAGAAATGTGGGAGGGTGTTCAGAAATGGTGTATATTGGATGCCATTAACAAGTTTTGAGTCCTAACARGTCTAATGTGCTGCTTATGCAGAGGCTTCATCTTTGTCTCCAACGGCTGGTCTGTGCATGAGGACATGACGACCTTGTGGAATGTGCCCTGCTCATCCAACTGATGGCTTGGATCCCGTGCAGTTTTAGTGTGGCTCTAATTCTAGTTCTAGTTTTCCAATAAGTATTATCTATAAATCATGTATGTAYTATATTTTTTTCTAGTTGGATCATCAGTCAATATTGTGTAGAAGATTAGAAAGGACACACTAGCTGCAGAATTTACAAATGTGACAGCAAAGTGTTGTYGTGTGGTTGACTAAGTTGCTACATTGGGCTGGCTGCTGTACATCTGTGTTCAAGCCTTAATTAATGCAGCTACCAATGCAAAGATTAGGCACRTAATAGATACGCTTCCTTTAATTCGCTTTTTTTTTAGAAGGGTGTATCTTTTCTTAGAACCAAATCTGTGGTTCTGCACATACGTTTTAGGAAGCAKGAATATGCTTTTAGTGTTTTAAAGGGATGCGTGGACTCAGATCAGGCTCTCTACTGTCGTAGATGTCAAAATTTGGACAAGGAAAGTGCCTGCCTTTGCATTCAGCTGGTTTGAGTACAGATGAACGAAGTGGACGGGTCTGAGATGTTGGTGTGACTGGCTCCTTATTGAAGAAGGTCTTTGGTAGCGAGGTCTCAGGAGGCGTCCTGTGCTTGACAAAGTGTAATGGGTCAAACGTCTGTAATGTGAGTTTGATCTGAATAGTTTGTACGGGATATCAAGCAYAATACTGGGTAAAGGAGGTATATCTTCATTGTCCTGACATACTGSTGTCTTCTAAATTTGGGTAACAGGTGGGATTATGGAAAAAGCAGATATGGTTGTTGCAGATATTTTGACTTGTATGCATGTATGCATGCATTTGCTTCAAAAATATTTTTGGTTCCATCTGTTTTGTTGTTTCATTTTGGTGCAATATTTATTTATAGTTACAAAGCACAGTACCTGTGTGAAATGTTTCGCTTTCAGGGTTTCTATGACAGAACGGGTTGCACAGCTCTTGAGATGGTCTTATTTTCTTTAGGGGGTGGTAGTTGGAAGAAGGTGTTCACAGGAACAGGCAGCTACTGAGAAAGGTCTTACAGGACAAAAATTCTTAAATCACAGGAGAATGTAATTCCAAAGAGGGCTCTGCTCTGATCTGTAAAGATGGGGCCTTTGTTTCTGAAATCACTTAGAACTTTTTTTTTATAAAAGGATATTGTGTGATTATTTCCTGGCTTAAAAGCTGAACTGGGGAAGGAATWTAACGTTCCTTTTGGAGAGCACTTGGAGAGGGCTGAATCAATCTGGGGATTTTTGAAATGCAGAAGAGATTCAGTGTGTGTGTAGGACAAGATGCCTTAACTTGCTTAAACAACAAAACAACTAGCTGTTCTAAAGTTGGTTGTTATCCTTGTTTTCAGTGCTGCGTATGGCAGTCACAAAACTCCAGGAAGCTACTTGTTTTATCACCATTAAATGATAATGCAGGTGTGACATATACAGTTCACTTGGGAGACTGGGGAAGATGGAGAATTTTAACTAATATATTTCCATTGGTGTACTTGCAAAGTAGAAGTATTTTTTGCAAATGTGTGTTGTGTTTGTATAGCACTGGGCCCCGAAAGGGCTCTCAGGAACCCAACATCCTTGACTTGACATATCTTCCCAAAATGATTTTTAGTTTCTGTGCTTTTCAGGTGTGTAAAACCTGCCACTTCCATGGTCAATTATCAGCTCTTTGAAATGATTTGTGGCAAAAGTTTAAATTTACGTTGTTTTCATAAAACATGGCCTTCTTAACTGATGTGGTGCTACTCACCACTGCAAGAATCTGTCTGTCTTCCTCCGAGCTTGTGTAGCTCACTGGTTTCTAGAAATCAGTGCGTAGTGCAATGGAACAAATAAGAAAAAAAGCTTTATCTGGAGTGACAAGGTAGGACTCGGTAGCAGCCTGCGGGGAAGCAGTATCCCCTTTTACCAGTTCCATCAAAACACGCTGGTTTTGTCCCGCAGATCTCTCATACATCTCATACATGGTTGTCCATCTGTCCATCCCACCCCATTCCGTCATACTTCCGTAAGATTGGTTTTCTAGCTTTAAGAATCAACAGTGGTGTGTCACCCAATCCCTTGAAATCCTTTTAGGTTCTTGTTTCATGCCTGGGCTTAGCAGCGTTTCCTACCAGTGCATTGAAACGTCGTGTCACAACCTTCCCCGGTCTCTGCATTGACAACTCACTTTTTCTTCTCAAAATACCGACTCTCCATCTTTCCTGTCAGAAACCCCTGAGTGTTCGCTGTAAAACAACCTCTCCAAGTCAAGTATGCCACCGTTTTTGAATATGTGGGTACATTAGATTTACAGGAACATTTTCCGCAAATCAGGCGACTCCAAAGGCTAGCAAAGAAGCACCGAACGAGGTCAGCAGCAAGTGCGGCCTTGACTGCCTTAATGACAGAGGAGTGGGTCGCTCTGCGCTGTGGGAGCCCCACACAAGCCCTAGGAACGTGCCCCAACTCCTCGTGCTGAGGTGTCTCGTTCTTGGGCACCCAATGGAACCTGCTCCAGAGTCTAAGGACTCCCTATGAGTTGCGGCGTCGTGAGGACTGTTTGTGGGCCATATTTGCCACGGCTTGTGGGACCATTAGTGGCAATTGTCCATGTTGTTTGACAGGGAATCACCTTCCCTTGAAACTGTTTTTCTAACTGCCTAGAAGCTTTGCAGGTGGAAGCTTTAGTGAAGCAAGCACACTGCCAGTCTGCCCTGCAAAGCTGCCTCTGCAGTGCTTGGTCAGTGGGTCTCACGGTGGCACCAAGGACACAAGTCCGTGTCGGTGGCCTGGGACAACCTCCCCCCTCCTTCTGCGTCCTCAGCAGTCACCGTAGGCAGCACTTTCCCTGAGTAGAGGACTAGAAAGCTCGGAAGCCCCTGGTTTAGGGCTGCCTGGGGAGCCCCATCGCTAGTGGTGGTAACRTCCTGGCCAACGCCGTCACGCCAGCGCAGCCGGCACTCGCGTTCCGGAGGATCACTGTGGGAGCCCGCGTGCGGGCTTGCCTGGATCGTGCCACGTCTGTGTTTAATGCTGCTTTTCAAATGGATCCTGTGCGACTGCAGCATTACGGGAGTGACGATATGTGTTATGTGGATTTCGGATCGTGTGGAAGTCTTAGCTCTGGTCATTAGAGAGGGTGAGCCTGGAGACCCCGGAGCTGTAGCTGCAACTCACAGTTCCTCACGAAGGGGAAATGTTGTTTTGTGGAGGAAGCTTTTTATTCCACACTTTGAGCATATGGCTAGGTAGGGAGAGTTTGCCAAATGTGTGATAGTTACATAAAACATGCAACGTTTGACAGATCCGAAAAGGGTTATGATGGCCGATCTCTGCACTCCTCTCCAGAAAAACGAAACAAGATGAAAAGTCCATCAAATTTTCCTTCCCATTTTGGGGATCCTTCATGTTCATATCTGTCTCTGAGCATGGGCTAAAAATGGCCAGATCTGCGTGAGAGCTTCTGACCAGGCGAGCGTCAGGTACGATGTTACTTCAAACAGCAGTTTTTGTTTTGTTTCTATGCCCTGGTGCTCTTACATACAGCATTGCCCTCGTGTGTGTGCGTGAGGGGTTATTGCCTGTAGCTCATCTCCATTTCCAGTTTTGCATGTGCTGTCACACAGGGATGCTACAGCCTGCTTGGACTTCTCAGATTTCCTTTTGTCTTTTGCCCTCTTCTGCCTCCCCCATTTTGAAAGCTGTGTGAGTTTTCTGAGGCATAAAGGGAAGTTAAAAAAGAAGTCGGGTTGCGCTTAGGAACCGGTTGAGTTTATTTGGCTTTACTGGAAATACTCAGCCAAGTTGGTGGTTTGGAAATATTTTCATGAGAACTGCTTGAGCTAAAAGTTACTGAGACAAAATTCCATAAAAATAACTGTGAACTCCAGCTTATAACAAGGTCATTGTTGGCAGCCTGAAGTTTCAAAACTTTCCGTGGCTGCAAGGAGGGATGATTGTGGAACAAAATGGTCTGATTTTTTGGGGCAATTTTCTTTTTCCTTTGTAATAAATTAACATTTGGATTTGAACCCCTCTGTGCCTGCTTTATTTCCATTCATCCTTTGCTGGATGCTTCCTTAATAAGAATGACTCTGAGGAACCGAGATTGGGAAGGGACATTTTTCTTTTCTCTTTAAAATTGGTTCCGCGGGATGGAAATTTGGCAACGTGCGTGGAAACTAAGCAAATCTGTTTACACAACTCTGCCTCTTCATCAGATGAAACGGACAAGAGCTCTCAAAGAGAGATTTTATTGCTGAAGCTGCATTTTGCTGAAGTTTTCCCTTGTGCGGCTCCCTCCTCCTGTTTGGCTTTTTGAAATGCTGGTTGTCTGCTGGGAGATGTAGTGTGCATAAGGCCAGCATGCTACCTGGGGCTCTCCACACCGTGAGGGCGCCTTTGTGGGGACGGGCCACGTTTAATGGGTCTGACGGTGACGGTGTCAATCTCACCATGACGGCGTCAAGCAGCGGAGGGTAGGGGAGGTGTCGGTCGGAGCTGGTGTTGGGAGGGAACTTGTGTGAAGGTGTCCCTGCCCATTTGTAGTGCAGACCTGGGGCTGCTGACTACAGTGGAGTTTGCTCTGGAAGCAAGGGATGCTCTGGAAGCACGGGGGTAAGTGCTGTCAGTTGTCTGCCTCTAACTCCCTTAGATGATTGTCAGATATATGGCACATGGTGGGTATAGGTGTGGCCTCTGGGCTCTGCTGAGAGCAAACAGATAGGATGGGGAGAGGGAAGGACAAAATTCCCTGTGCCATTAATTTATCGATCGGCAAAATTGTGCCAGTGAGGAGGTGGAAAGGAATATATCAATCCAGTAAATAATAATAGAAACTTATCTAAGAACAAGGAGAGAATCTGGGAGAAGTTATGGTTTGCTGAGTCAGAATATTTTCTGGCACAGTGCAACTTCCAGAAATCCCATACATCTGGCAAACAGCAGCAAAATATTTTAAAAAAATCTGATACTCATTTACTTTTTCATCCTCCGGTTGAATGCTGTTAGAAAAATGACTAAGAGGTTGACTTCACTGAAGAGTTATGAGAGGAGGAATTGTTGTGCCTTTCCTATTTCTTAGTCACATGTTAACCTATAACTAACTAACTAACTAACTAAATAAATAAATAAATAAACAAAAGGATGGGATTGGAGGTACCATTAATTCCCTAGCTGTTGACTTCAAAATAATCAAATTCTTATGATGCTTTAAAAAAAAGTAGAAAATTATATTACTTTGTTATCACTAAAGGCTCGTCTGTGAAGATAGCTATTTCAAGGATCATCTATTCTCCCTGTGTGTGCTGATTTATACTTCATGCAGTGCTGCAGTACTTACCTGAATGAATACAGTATCTACAGGAACAGTCAATGTTTCTCCTGCAAAGAGATATCCCACATTTCAAATGTGCTGAAACCCTTTGAAGGGGTTGAACATACAGTTAGATGCTAAAGGTCTGTAGGATATTGGAAGGACTTGGATACCAAGTTCTCTACTAGCAGGAAACTAAGTGGCTAAGTGGCTGTGTATGAAGAGGAAGGGTCACATTGTGGTTTAAGAACATGGTTAAAAAGTGGGAAGAAAAGGTAGAAATAGCTGGTCATTTCTCACAGTGGAGGAGGATTTCCTGTGTAATGAGACTGGTGTGTTCAAAATATATTAAAAAAAAAATGGAGAAGGGGTTTATCAGTCAAGTAGGAAAGATGGTAAGAACTTGTTCAAAGTAGTAAGAGTGAACTAGGACGAACTGAAGGAGAGCCTGACAAGGCTGTGTGACTGCGTAGTGGAAGAGCAGAAAGAAAATGCAAATAAATGGGAAGTGATGGGGGGAAATAGCTGTAAATTCACTAAAAAATTATGAGCTCTGAGCTGACAATTATTGTGCAGGAGTCAGTTATGAGGTTATGATAAATAGCAGTGTAGGCACAAACTCGGTGCACTGTGCTGATCAGAAAAGCAAATCACATGCTAGGAATTATTAATAAGGTAATAGAGAGTAAAAGAGAGGGCATCATTATTGCCACTGCACAAACCATGGCTCACCAGGGTCTGGTCGTATCAGCTCCGAGGCAATACAGAAGTTTGTGAAAAAACACTTGAAGGCTGCTGTCCTGAGTGACGACAGGAAAAATGTACAGGGAGTATCGAAGAAAAGTGGCAGCCCTTAGCCCGAGAAGGACAACACATGGGAGGGTGTGCTGGTATCTGCACTGTGATGGGCTGCAGGGGGAGGGTGGATGGGTTTGATCGCTCCCTCTTCCGACACGAGTGCGAGGAGGCATCGGGTGAAGTGACAGCGTAAACCAAAGGACCAGGTGGGTCTTGAGGAYGTACTGTGCCAAGCGTGCTGTGTTGGCTGAAAGTTTACGTGCGTTCAGCTGCTGGAACTACATGCTCAAGGGAGAAAGATCCCCGTTTTTCTGCAGTTGTGTGTCGGATGCAGCGGGTGGGTGTACTTTGAATCTTGAGTGTTGTCTTTGGGCTTCTGCAGCTTTGGATTGCTTATTATTTTCTACAGTAGTTAACTACCCTAGACATGTGGTAAGCAACCTGCAAGATAAGCAACCCATTAAGTTTAATTAGGTGGCTTCCGTATACTTTTAACTTACACTTCTTTTACCTCTGTTATAATTTTTGAGGAAATCTTTTTTTTCTTTTTTCCTCTTTTATACTCTCTGCTTTCTCAGTTGCTTAGGAGAGTACAGCATTTTTTTTTTCTTGAATGTAAAAGAACAAACTTGGATTTAGTTTCTGGTAAATATTTCCGTCATTTCCCATGTAGAAAATAAGTCTTCTTCCTCAGCTCAGCCCCCTCACCTCACACATACACCCTGCTCATGCTCTGAGTGCACCTGTCTTTTGGGCATGTTTTATGCACTTCGTATGTCCCTCCCTCCCCATTTTCCCCCTGCATCCCYTGGGCCTGCGCTGTATCCCCCTCTCTTCAATGGAGAGATGAATGCTGGGATGCTCCTGAGCACCGCTGCAGGGAAAGCAGGAAGCCCAAAGTTTACCAGGAGTGCAGGTTTCCTGATGGCAACTTGTTGTGCTAACAGCAGATCCATTTGTTTCCTAATTAATCAGAAAGAGTGTTCTTTTTATTTCAGCCATCTGCTGGAGAGCATGTTGTTTAGCTTCTTGCTATTGCAAATTGGAGCTACACAGGAAAAAGGATGTTTCAACTTCTGCTTTGGCTTGTTTTTCTAGGTTGACTCAGTACAGAGCATGCAAAAACATACAGTAGTCGTAGGAAGGGCCACTTTTTGAGGACTGCAAGCATTGGACTTACTTTTTCATTCCCCAAAGGCAGGATGTGGATATTGACAGTTTAATTGCTCGTTATTACTTGTTTTATTCCATGAAATTAGCTGTCAGACAAAAAAAAAATCTTTGTGAAGCACAGGACTCTGCTAAGATCCCAAATTCGTTACTGCTTTGTAGAATAGCCCATGTTGCTTTCACATTCTATTTTGGATTAATGTCAAAACCATATTGCCTGTCATATCATATCTATCTATCTGTCTGTCTATCTGTCTATCTATCTATCTATCTATCTATCTATTTTATTTTTTTTGGCTGAGTGTGCCATTAGCTTGCTACCTCTTTGCACGGGTCCTGAAACGTTGCCTTTTGCTGTGCAGAGGTGCCCGTGGCGTGTGCGCCCGCGCTCTTTGGAAGCCGTATTGTTCTTGTGGAATATTTTCCAGGGAGCAGGCTGTCCCTATGTGATGTTTACTGTATTTTTGCCTTGCAGCCAGCAGATTTTAGTACAGACTTGCCTGGGGGTGGCCTTGTCCTATTTTCCTCTTAGATGGTTCTGGCATTTATAGAGCTTGGGAGATCGTGCTTCTGAATTTTCCAGTCTGAAGCGCTCGAGCCAAAACAGCAGGGAAGATAACAAACCTGCACGTTGTTTGGCTTTCGGCAGCTGGGCCTGTTTTTCCTTTGACCTAAAGCAATGGCAGATTTTCTTAGCCTCCGTGTGGAGGAGGGGGGACGTGGAAAAGAGGAAGGATACGTGAGGAAAATGACTTTATCCTTTTGCCTTGGAAACAGCTCCTTTTTTTTTTTTTTTTTTTTTCCCTCTGATCCCTCTTCTTGCACCTCTCTTATAGGTAAGTTAATAAACTTGAAGTTATTTTTATAGCATCTGTGGGGATATTTTTTTTTCCAGTTAGTATCTGAATACCAATTCCTGATGAGAAAAGGGACTATACTATGTTTTAAAATCGCATTAGCATTTTGAGGCACGAGCCTTTTTACGTCGCRGTACCGCTGAGCTTGCAGAATGGGCTTTTTGTTGGAGAGGACAGGCTCCTCTCTAGCTTTTAGTGACACTCGATGGCTTCTCACCCCAGTGGGATGTCTCCTGTCCCCTCCATCTCGGTCAGCCCACTTAGTGCCCGGAGTCTCTGCTAGAAGGCGAACTTTGGTGAGTAAACAGGGCAGAACTGGAAGTATCCCCACGGACAGGTGCCTGGGAGAACACAGCGACTCTTCCACTTGGACCGCTGTTGTCCGTAAACACTTCGTGTGCCGCCTTCCCCCTGCGCGAGGTTTTCTGTGCAAACAGCCGTCCCTCCAGCCGCCTTTTGCCTGCCCTAGTCCCAGTCTMTGAGCAGATGTTTCAGGTGAGTTTTGCCCTTATGTAACAGGAGTAGGTAGCCGTGTCACCGAGTGGTTTTATTCCCAGAGGACTGTTTTYTCTCATGGGATTGAGTTGGAAGTGTACGAATTGCAGGAGCGCAGGAGAGTCTCCCGAGAGGTCTGTGAGAATTCTTCCTGGCTGTTTTCCTGTCTTCTCCTTAAATTTTGATCAGTTTGTAGTTTTTCCCTGTGGTTTGTGAGCATCTTCATAAAGTCCTATAGCGAAAGCTGCAGTTTCTGCTCTGGTCCTGGCAACACGTGGTACTGTAGGAGCTATGTAGCTGCTGCTTCAGGGAATGCTTGGTTCACATTTCTRCCTTTTCTCAAGAACGGTCCAAACTCATAAAAAAATGCAAAGAAAGGACCCTTAGACATCTGTGAATGTTTTCTGGCAGATTTTATTGCTGCTCCTTATCTTACTTTTTCCACTAAATATCCTAATTCTTGTAATTTGTCTTCTGATATTTATTTTTATTCATTCCTGATTGCACTTAGGAATAGGTTTCCTTTTCATGTTAAACCTCAGGTTGGTGGTGGTCACTGCTCACTTMTTTTTATGTTCTCCAGAACTTCTCCCCCAACATTATGTAGCACACGTGGAAGATTCTCTATTGATACTAATCGCTGCTTAACCAAGTACTCTTGGCATCAAAACTGAGCAGCCTTCAGCTAGCCTTAGGAACTATGCTGGATTTAATTTTAATTTAAAAATTTSAGGAATTGATCATAAAGTATTTCTTTACACCTAACATAAGACAGAGTGCTATTCTTTATGAGACAAGTTCTGAACTCAAGGACTGTGATATATCAGTGATTTAAAACTAAGTGTAGGTGATCTGTCTGCATGCCAGCAGACAGTTTGGATACAGTTAGATATTACAAAAGTGCCTTGCTTTCAGTTGTTTAAATATCTTTTTAATTGTTGAGTATTTTGAAGGAAGTGGCTTGAAAATAATAAGCAAAGTCTTACTTGAAATATAACGTTTGGATCTTTTTTTCCCTTTCTYTATTTAGTTGCCATAAATAATAAAATTATTCTGTAATAGAACATTGAATTTTACCTAGAAGATGCATTATACCTGAGCCTCTTAGCTTATTAGAAATTGCTTGAGCTTTGGACAGTAAATTGTGGTTGCATCATCTAAATAATTTTCTGTTAGATTTGGGAAAAGTTTTTGCATCGTTGCATACAGTATATGCAAAAATTGATGGATGCAAAGTTATTTGCAAATACAGCATTGGCAAACCTCCTCTGGAATTCTGAGAGGGTTTTCCAGCTAGACTTAGTCATTTTTTCCCAAATGTCTTGGCATAACTGATCACTCAGGAGTGGCATATGGTAGAAACATGCTCTAAGGGACAACTCTCCCGGATGGTGCACAGCACCACACAAGATAGACAGATGGTGGCTTATTCAACCTTGGAAAAAGTTTAATCCTACATATTGGCAAGGTGGCCTGGGTAGGGGAGAGCCACACACATGCCTGTGCAATGTGAGGCAAGGCTTTCGTGAGGCGTTTGCTAGMACTGAAGGAGCTAGAAGGACCAAGCTCATAATATAGAGCATAAGTATCTCCAAAATTACATGTTCAGGATGCTAGCAAGGAAAAAAGAAGGAAGCTTTGTAGAAAAAGGACATGCTAGAGGTAGCAGAACACTACAGAAAATGAAGGTCACTTAACTTTCTGCAGCATCTTCTAGACTGAAAAAAGTTAACTCGGCAAAGTAGATGAAAACTCACCTAATACCTTAACTTCTACAGCTGTAGCTGCTCATTAATTGAAGCATCTCATAGGAGAAAGGATATTTTATATTTTTCAGAGTTTAACTTAAATTTCAAAGTTTGCTATTGATTTTCTCAAGTGCATTAAACTGGAAACCTTTCTCAGAAGAGTAATCTTCAATAAATATAAATTCAAACAACAAGTTTCAAATTATATGATGCTAAATTAAAATTTACAGCAGAAAATGCAAACTGTATGTCATAGTTTTAAAAAGCGAACAGAAGAACTTCAGGCCTTTCACTTCAATAGCCTGTTTTTTAGGAGAGTTGAAAGGCATATAGTGTTTCAAATGGGAAAATGAGCCTGTGGTGTGGCTTGCTGAGATATCTCTTGGAAAAGAGTGCATTAGCTCTGAAAGCTTTCTGAAAACCTGTAAAGATTGCTCTTCTGCATTCAGTGCGGTGTTCTGTGACGGTCTTGAAAATMCTGATCCACCGAGAGCATCAAGGACTGAGTGCCAAACTTTCTTCTTCTTCTTCTAGTAGATCCCCTGCTATATTCACAGCCAGAAGGAAGAGAAGCATCTCCCAACTCTCTGGGCTTCGAGGATATCGGTTATGTTGTACTGGGTGAGTAGACTAGACAGACTTTCTCTTTTTTCTTTTTTTTTTTTCTAGAAAGGTAAATATAATGCGAGTAAATGCATCTTGTACTAGTATAGGTCTACTTCAGCCAACGTAATACCATGGTACTAGTATAGGTCTACTTCAGCCAACTTAATATCATACCGATAACATTTCAAACATTTCAAACATATCATGATCTTATTGATATGTATTTTATAAAAATAATATACCTTTATATGTCAGTACAGGTATACTCATATATACTCCTATACATAACTATAGCTAAATCTTAAAAGTGATTTTTAGATATGGGAAGATTTTGAAGTGTTATCTCTGATGCTTTTCTGTGCAAATATATTGGTTTCAGGGAATTATCTCATGTTAAAGAGTTAGTGAAGGAAGGGAAAAGAGGTGAGATGCCCAGAGTAGCCAACACGTGGATAATTATTTGGCTGGATGTGGAAGGCCCAGTTAATGTTTCTGTTTTGCCTGATCAGAGAAGGAACTTGAAAATGAGGGTCTGGCCTGTCAGGTGAAGTGCCTCGTTGGCCATCAAATGGCACATTATTTTATGTGCCATTTTTTTAAAGCCTGGTGCGCTGTGAGAGATTGAAAGACAGCTGCAGAAAGAGGCTAATCCAATAGCCCGATGTTTAGGATATGCACTGAAGAAGCGCTATCAACTTCCTGCTTTGACCTGAGAGTTATATGTCTTGTGTGATATAGAGTCATGCATGTTTAGGACTTCGTAAAAATAAACATTTAGTCTTCCTGAGGAGGTGAGTACCTTTTAAGTACCTATTTCCTTGTCACCCTTTGCTTTGCTTTGCTTTGCTGCCCTCCATTGTATAGAACTTAAAGGCCTACAGTAATTGCTGCAGAAGTAGTGCAATCGTTCTGATTTCTTTCTTGCTTTTTTTTTCCCCCATAAACTTAATTACTACAAGACTTAGTCAATACAAATCCTAACAGTTAGATTTATGCCCAAGTGTRCAGCCAGCAAAGTGTAGCAGGTATAAGACTGCTCTGTGCCTAGCCCCTGCACAAATTACTTACACACTGCAGAGAAGGAATGAGTGTGTGGTAGCCCATGCAGTGCCCCGTGACAGTGGCTTGACTTCCTCACAAGGGATGCCCCTGGACAGCTCCAAGCGCCGTTTATGTGTGTGAGAGAGCTACAGTCTAGTGAGATGATCACAGTTCTGCAGATCCACAGCTGACACCTTCCTGACTCACATCTGACTTGGAAATACTTGAACCGCTTGAAATTTTGAGTTACGCTTTACAAGTCGAAGTTTTTATGATTTATAAACTCAGTGCAATCGTAATATTGTTATATTGAGCATGAATGTCTGTGAATCAGCCATCTGCTGCTGGGGCTGAATCTTGTACCACTCCAGGCAGTGACAGTGGAGGTCATTAAACCAGGATGCTTCTCATTCAGGAGAGAACAGTTTGAGGTAATAACACGGATGTGTCCAAAACAAAGCCAGTTTTCTTCAGTCTAGTCTTGTAGGACTTAGATATGCAGGCTTGAGAAGAGTTGGAATAGGGGAATTGAGACTTTGAAGACATATTGAGATATAAAAAGGAGGAAGAAAAGGGCTTGCTTTTATAGCAGGGTTATTGAGTTATGTGACCAGATGAGAAATGGAGAAACTGTCTCCACAGGACAGAAGCAGCCTTCAGGTTTCAGAAGAGAAGTGCATGGAGTAAATGTGTGCTTTTAAGAGGGCTCTGATCTCTAGATCGCTGACACTCACAAGCAGTAAGAAAACTGAGATAGGAAATGCATGTAGCCTTATTTTATTTTGTCTAGACTTGTGTACCTTGTGTGCTTCCTAAGCAGAGAGTGAATGTTTTTCTTTCTGGAACTCTCACAAAGCTTGTGCATGTTTTGCTTCAACCACCAAATGTCCTGGAAACCCAGAACACCCCCAAGCTTAGATTTTTCTTGTTAAACTTGCTGTGAAATCTGGGCAGGATGTGGGTTAGCCCTAATCATGGGAGCCTCTGGCATCTTGCTCTGCCAGGTCCTGGTTCTTTGAGGATGTGGTAATCAATACCAGAGAGGCTGAATGCAGAAAGTAGGAAAACAAAAAAGAAACAGGGAGGCAGCTGAGCCAAAGTGAAGGAAGGTTAGGGGATGGCCAGGACAGAGCCCAGCTGTGTGTGCAGAGGGGGAATTCTGCACACTCACACGTGCTGGGTGCTGCCTCGGAAGCTGCTGTTGAGCTGAAACTTTAACAGTGGGACTGAAGTATCTCGACCCACGCTTCAAGGAGTAAATATAGTCTTTACCTGCTGCTGCTGATTGCAAGACATACCAGGTCCCCCTGGTTAAAGAGGGGAAAGGAGCAGTTTGGAAATCCACACTTGGCCAGTAGGCTGGTTGATGGTAGAACAATAGCGGAAACTACTAGTTGTCTCCAGTACTTTTTTTTCTCTCCTCTTGTTGGGAAATCTTTTTTGGGACGCTAGTTCCAAAGCTGGCACTGAGACCCCTTAGGCCCCTTAGACCTCCGGCCAAGCCGCACATGGCCGTGCGCCTCCGTGCGCTCTGTCTCTCCCGCGCCGTTCCTGCTCCCTCCCCCTTCCGCCTCTGCTCCCTTGCTCGCTCTCCAGTTTAACACAGTTGAACAGCAGTGAAGTGTAAAATGTGCTTTTGCCAAGGTCAGTTTCTTGTGATTACTCGCCTGTGGCAACTTATGCCAGTTGCAACAGACTGAGTCTCAGCAGTCCGCAAAGTCACACTGGTGCTTATGCAGAGGACACCCAGAGCAGACTACAGGGACGGGAGTCTGGAAGAGCTCGCAGTGCTGCTGAGTATTAGCAGCTCCCTTTAACTCTTCCCATCTAGCTTGTGCCTTCCTCAGTGCCCTGGGGTCTGTTCCACACAGCAACTGCTTGTCCTGCACTCCAGAGAGCCCCGATGAGTTCTGGGTGCTTTTCTCCCCTCTGATAGGGGGTTGCCCGAAAGTGTAGGCAGTGGTCATAGATGGAAAGAAGATATAATGAAGCGTTGTCAAAACAGTGGAACACTGAAACAATATGTGTTTCAGAATTATATATATTTTTATATACATGTATGAGAAAGCTGTATCAAATACTGTTCTATTGAAACTGATGAAAGATAGAACAGAAAATGTAGATATAAGTTGTCAGAAACATGGAAAAGTTTAAGGAAATGCTTTTTAAATCAAAAACTTAAAAGATAGAGAACATGCAGTCTTTTTATTTCCATTAAAAATGTTGCAGACATTCGTATGCCTCAAATAATTTTTTGTTTAGATGCTAATAATGGTTTTGACTGCTGTGACTGGAGAAGGAATGTGAGTTTTCTCCAGGCAAGAGCATCTGTTTCAGAGTGGAGTTGGAGTTTCCTGAATCCCAGTCTCGTGTTCACACTGGACTGGCTCTGTGGTGCGAGAGATCTCCCCTTTCCTTCCCCTTTCTCGCCTATGAGTTAACTCATATCTCTTTATGAGAAAATATTATATTTATGGCAAAATATAGTATTTAGAACAAATAAGCAAGGACTATTTTTCTTGTTTGTATTATCAACTATAATATGCATGCTTTTGTTCTGAAAGTATTCATTCTGTAAGGTGCGTTTAGGTTTTGAGCTCTGTGCTCTGATCTTGAGGTGTCCCCCAGTACTGCCTGCTGGAAAAGCAGACCAAGAAATCTAGCTGGTTTGCTCAAGCTGAACTTTGGTGACCTTTGCACTTCAGTTAAGTGCAAGATTTCCTTGCTTAGAACTGGTTGCTGTACTGCCATGCCTTTGGTTCCTTTTGGARCTGTGTTGCGGGGTTAGACTGTGCTCTGCTGGCTTCGGCGTGATCCCGGTAGCTGTCACATCCTGCTCTTGCAAACCCTCCGTGCAGAGTCCACCTCTGCCGTTGAGCTCCRTGGAACTTGTCCTCGCGAGACGGTGGCCAGTGACAGGTCAGGTCATTTGAAGCACTTCAAGAAAGGACCCTCCAGGGGTTTTCTATTTAATCTTGCTTCCAAGATTATAGGAGGGATTTTTGTTGAGGAAGATGTGACAAGGTGCAAGCTGCCAGTGTGACAGTGTGTGTTTTTAGCAGACATAGCTATTTGCTGCCTACCTGATTCTCTCCTTACTTCAGCCCCCTTTCCTTTGCTTTTGATAGCGATTTTATTGGCACAGCTCTTAAGAGAGCATGTGCTGTGATACCTCCCTTCAGACCGTGTGAGTTTGTCTTTAAGCTGGAAGTTTGCGGTGGAAGCGAGCAGCATTGTTGTGCGTCTGCATTGCAGGAGCATTTGAGGTGCTGTGGCTTGTGGCACTGGTGCGGATGGAAGATGTCTTCTCGTTGTCTTGGGGCAAGACGGAGGAAGATAGCATCGCCGTTACGAAGGAGCAGCTGCACTAGTAGAAGGTCAATGAGTGATCTTAGAGCCAGGAAATAAGCAAGTGAGTGTGTTTGGGTGCACAGAACCAGGATTCAGGCCATTCATTTTCTTTAATCTTGAAGATCTTGAGAAGAGGAGAGGACTACTCAGACGCCGAAGCTGGGTTTGGAACATTCTTCACGACGTTCCTGCAGCGGGCGGCTGGTCGTGCTCGCTCTGAGCAGCAGTTCCTGGTGCAGCCTGAGCAAGTGGCTGACGGGTGAGATGGAAGAAGTCTGCACAAAAACCAGCACTGATGCAAATCTCTGTGCAGACCTTCTAAACAGCTTTTAAAAATTGATTAGACTTTWGCTGTTTCTCAAGCTCCTGCCACCCGGGTGCTGGGTGACAGCAGGGATGCTCTGCTGCACACAGTGAAGGTAGCTCTGGTTTATTTTGRGGCTAGTCAGAATCCTGCACTGCTGAAGTCTTAGAAGATTCACAGCCTGGTTTTTTAAAGTCATGAGTTGAGATGGGAAAGTTTTCTAGGGGATTTATTCCTACAATTCCTATTAGTTTAAAAGGGAGCTGAGTMAGTCTCCTGGTTGACTTTGAAACTTTTACTGTGCTGTTTCAGATGTGCTGGAAATTGGCTTTTTAGCATATGGATACATTTCTACCTTTTTAATGTTTCTACAGTTCGTAAGTACCATAAGACATTTTCCCTTCTGAAGACAACCTCACTATCTCACTGAAAAAAGGTAGAGCAATGCTTAGCATTTCACAGTCCCAGTGCTATATTAGTTTTATTAGAAGCAAAATGGGCAAATGAGCAGTAAATTTATGTTGTGCCACAGTACATCTCCTCTGTGAACACTGGCTGTTCATCTTTCTTGGTGTGGAGACAGGGGACAAATCCCTCCTTAGCATTTAGCATATATTCCAGCATGGGGATTACCTAGGAGTGAGGCAACCATGTGAACAGAAGTCAGTATATTTAGAAAGAGAGAAAACATTCTTCAGTTCTTTATAAAAGATATTTGTTGCAGACTTTCACTTGGGTTAGCTTGAGGGGATGATAACTGTGCCTTGCCTCCTTGGAAGATCCCTTTATTAGCAAGATTATTTTAAAATGTATAATAACTCGCATCAAATGATTACTTTGTATTTCAGTCATGACAAGAGAGCATCGTCCTTACAGTTCTCTTTCTTTTCTCATATCAGACAGGTTGAATTCAATGACAAGYATAGGACCGGGAGGCAGGGTTTCTTCTGGTTTGTTAATTCTGTCTGTGACATTTGAATTATTGCATGGAGTTGGACGGTCTATAATATACTTTCAATTTCCACATGGGAAATACTAGCTAATAATTTTCTGTCTTATGAGTGCGTGTGAAGATCAACTTTGCAGAATGAATGCAGCATTCATTAATAAGCAATCATTTTTGGTATGTCACTTTCTTATCTGTAGCAATGACAGTGGTAATATACTACTCCCACGGGGAATGGAAATGAACAAGCATTTAAATGTAAATAAAACAAAAGCCACACATTTAAGTAATTTTCGTCACCTTCCACCAAGCATGTGTATTCAGTATCGTCCCTGTTATTGCTAAATGTTTGGATAATTTTAAGATTTTAAAGAAGAAAGGACAAATACTGAGGTAGAATCCAAGGTCATCCTCGCTTGTTTTGTCTTCATATCTCACCTCAAGGAGTGCCTGATAATCTTGCTTCAAAGAGCTGCTAYGTAAGATTATTGGAGAGGCACCACACATTCTAAGTACAGCTTAATTTAAAAAGTTTAATTCAGTTGCATGTTCTCTGCAGTACAACTGTGGTATATGAGTATATTGCAACATATAGCTGCAGGATCATTTACGTATTTTAAAACAATTCTTTATGTTGGTTTGTAACTCAATTAAAGGGAAATAATGCATTTTGTTGCAGTGTCAGAGCTGTCATTTGTTCTGTGATTACAATAGGAGAAAATAAGCATTTCTTTGTGTTTCTTTCAACAGTCATCCTGAAGGATACGACTAAGCACAGATTTTGAAGTAGCTTGATCTTTTTAAGACAATTGTTTTCACCATATTGTTATCTCTTTAATGAAAAAAATTCCTCTATTTAGTTTTTGCTCTTTTTAATTGCATATAGACTTTCATGTCTTTTTCTACTATAAATATTAAAAATTAACCTGTAATATATAATCTTTGGGCTTAAGCTGCAGTTGCTTCACAGTGCTCCCATTTTTTGAGAGGAAATGCACTTGGAAACCCTGTTTGTTATAAAAGCTTGCGCACAGAGGCTGGTTTTGGCCTGGGGCTGAGTATCTGAGCTCTAGTCTGAGGGGAGCAGTGGGCTCATTTGCCTGAGATTTCTTTTTTTTTTTTTTTTTTTAGTGTTGTAGTCAATTTTTGCCTGAATATTACTTTTAAACCCTCTGCAAATTCAGCTGCTTTACTAAATCTCACCTTGCTTTTATGAATTTTTTGTTATCTAAGAAGCTAGCACTGACCGAGTTGCCCTGTGCGAGCCCTTGGTGAGCGTGCCCTCCATGCCCCTGCCCGCGGGGCTGACACGAAGCCTCGTGCCCTGMGGCTCCTGAGAGGCCGGCTGGGGAAGGGGGTCCCCCGCGAACCCACCCGCGAGGGTCCCTGCCCGCAGGAGGCGGCCGGGCTTGGCTCTGACCCGCCGTTCTGAGCCACGTGGAAGAAATGCTCGGCCCTGAAATTCTGTAGTTAATTTATGTTACGTTTTAGAGTTTTGTAATTAAAATGAGACTTGGAGACAATCTTGCATCTTGTGTTATTGATGGAGCTTTTTATCTCTCTAGAATGAAACCTGAAGCAATGAGTTATGAATCATACTGTCAGTGTTCCACTTACAGACTGCATTGACTCATCAGTGKTTTTTTTTCTTCTGGCATGATTTGGGGGAAATGCCAGTTATTTTTTCATGTGTGCTTGTTAATTATTACTGACTGTTGAATAAAGATAGAGATGAAGGCAGCCCAGCTGAACACCTGTTTTCATTGAGGTTGGAGCTTCTGAAGCGTTGTATGAAATGCTGGGGGATTGCACAAGGGGAACAGGGAGATGCAGACGGTGATTCTTTACTGTTAGTGTCAGACAAGGAGGATGATGAGCTAGTGCTAAGAGCTTATTGTCATGCTCGTAATTCCTTTGTCCTAGTAGTTTTTCCAAGGACACAATAAATGGGGAAACTTTGCTTCTTGTGGAAGGAACAGAAGTGAATGATGAATATAACAGTAATATTTATTTGAGGGCTTTAGGCTGACTAGGAACCTCTCTGACCAGCTCTCACTCCTAGAATCGTAAAATGATAGAATAATTATGGTGGGAAAAGACCTTCAAGGTCATCGAGTCCAACCATCACTTCCTTGCAACCTGACCACGCGGCAATCCTTATTTTAAAAGTCAGAGAAACTCTTGCTCTCTGATTCCTTGTTTCTGCCTCTCCTGGATCTATCCAGTTTTGTTGATAGTGATCTAATCTGTTGCGTAACCAGAAAGTACCGAGCCTCCTGCCACAGCCTGCTTCTTCCCTGGCACCGCTGGGAGGCTTCAAAGGAGACGCTGTGTGCGACGCGGCTGCTCCACCAGCAAGGCCGAGAGGATCAAAACATACGTGTAGAAAGGAAAAGCAACAGAAAGGGAGGGATTTCCATAGACCTGATGATATCCTGAAAGTGAGACCAGTCTCGCACAAACAGACTGACTTCTAATTACTTCCAAGTTATAATGCCAGAAGGGAGCTGGGATTTTAAAGGAAAATTCATAAATAATTTTGTTTTGTGGATGTGAGGAMGAATATTTTTGAGAATGGAAGCTTTGACAGTTTTACTCAGCTTAACTATTTTATGCGTTATCTTTATGCTGCATCATGTTGCTTTCTTGGCTCTCCTTCCTTAAAGGATGCAATGAGTAAGTTTCTGAAAGAATCAGYAGAAAAATTACTTGAAAGGGGAAAAATGTTACAGGAAAGGTTAGTATAGTGTGATTCCTTGAAGACTAGGTAGGTAGTTATTTCAAGACTTTGTTTAATAAACTTGGGAAAAAATAACTTTAAAATTTCACAGTAAAATGGGAAAAAAATACTTTTGCAGATATTTTAGATGAAAATGCTTGGTTTTTCAGGGTATCATTAAATTTACTATGTTTTCTTTAGGTGAGTTTAATGAATTAAGAGCTATTTAATACTCCTTGCACTCTGAATATGTTTTATATTATGACAAAACAGATTTGAAAACACTTAGACTTAAATTGATCCTTTTCCCGTATCAAATGTTAAGATTTTCTGCTTTCAGTTCTGAATATTGTTTCTTTAGTGCCCTCAGGAAAATCTTAATATTTGCCTATGCTAATTTATTAAGAAGCAAAAACAGAAATGTGGCAATATCAGCTATGTTACTAGTGAAAGTTCCTACAAAATGTGGAATATTAAACAAAAAGGGACCATGCGACTTACCTGCTGACAGCTTTATGATAGTGTTCCAGCCCATATTCCCTTGGTTCCTGTGATCTACTGTAATGCTACTCTCTGTTTTTTTTTACAAGAGGGAAAACGATAGGAACGTGTTTCATTCTAAATCAACTCTCCATAGAARAATGAGAAGCAGAAGTGGAGTTTAAATGAACTTACTCTTTTCCTACTGCCCTGGTTATTTCTAGTTGTCTTGATGTCCACTGTGAATAACAGTAACTATGTCCTTTGCTCCGAACAATTGACGAATATGTTGTGTTTTCATAGGCTGCRAGGCACAGTATAATTATTATAGATAGCTGTGCATTAAAGTGTAGCATCATGATAAAGTGTATGGAACTTTCCTTGTCTTCAATACTTTAAAATCTTGGATTCTTTTTTTATCTAGGATATAGAACATTCCAGTATTGGCAATACTCTGCAATGCCTGTTGTCCTCTCTTCTTCCTCTTATTAGACATATGTCTTACTAATRCCTGTAATGTCTCTAGTCCATTAGGAGCTCTCTAATGAGACTGAGGTTGAGAGGAGGAGCCTCCAGGTGGGGTTTCTGGTGGGGTTCCATCCTTTGACTGCTCGGACCTCTGCAGTGGTGCCTGTTTTGGTACTTCCTCTTGGAGCAGGGAGGAGGGGTGGCTGACAGTGTGTTAGCAGTACATTAGCAGTAGTTAAACATGCATCCTGGCATTTTACAACATGAAGGTGAGGTCTTTTGCCATAATATTCTGGATCCTGCAGTCATTTMATTTTCTTTAAGCAAGTGGAATCAGGAGAAGCTGCCTTTAGATAGATATAGTGAAGTTAAAATAATGTAGAATTTGACCTTCAGGCATAAGCTCAGCTTGACAGAGTTATAAATAACTTCAGTGATGGACAGTGCTGTGGTTGTAATGCGGAGGGTCGSCTGAGAATGTTTTCTGCTGCACTTTTTAGAAATTAGAATGTTAAGCTCCCTAAAAAAAGCTCACTAACTTTACCTAAATACAAAATCATTTGTGTCGTCTTTTCCCCTCAGATATTTTTGAAGTAAAATTCTGCCCACATTGAAAGTTTTCACGGAAGAGAAAATAACATGTGGTAGATCATTTTGTGTTCCATTAAGCACAATATATTCACAGAATCACGGAATGGTTGAGTTTGGAAGGGACCTCTAGAGATCATCCAGTCCAACCTCCTGCTCCAGCAGGGACCCCTAGAGCACGGGGCACAGGGTGGCATCCAGGAGGGTTTGGAAGATCTCCAGAGAAGGAGACTCCACAGCCTCTCTGGGCAGCCTGTTCCAGGGCTCTGTCACCCTCACAGGAAGGAAGTTCTTCCTCACATGGACATGGAACTGCCTGTGTTTCAACTTGTACCCGTTACCCCTTGTCCTATCACTGACCACTGAGAAGAGTTTGGCCCCCWYCTCCCTACATTCTCCCCTCTGGTACTTATACGTATTAATCAGATCTCCTCTCAAGTCTTCTCCWGATTGAACAGGCCYAGCTTGCTTGGTCTTTCCTCATATGGTAGATGCTGCAGTCCCTTAATCATCTTTGTTGCTCAYCACTGGATCCTCTCGAGGAGCTCCACATCCCTCCAGAACTGCACCCAGTACTCCATGTTTGACCTCAACAGAGCTGAGSAGAGGGGCAGGATTCCCTCCCTCAACCTGCTGGCAACGCTCCTCCTGATGCAGGCTCAGATCCCATTGGCCTTCTTGGCCACGAGGGCACGTTGCTGACTCATTCACACTGTACATTTTTGAGCTTATATAGATTTCCTTCAGTGTTATAAACTGCTGTCTACATTGCTGTTAAAGTAAGAGGGTAATTTCTTGAAGACACATGCAGATATTGATCCACCTCTTGCTGGAGAAGTGCTATCTCCAGTGCCTCAYGTAATGGATTAATTGTCATAATGGTGTTTGACCTATGTGTTAAACAGCTACTTAATCTTTTTATATATATATGTTTTTGTCTGTCGTTGCTTTATTGGCAAAACAGATCAGTGGCAGTGAAGTTGTGTGCTTAGCAGAGGCCCCTTTTTTCTTTTTGGGTCGCGAAAATCTGCTKTGGAGAAGCTTTTGTACTCGGTTTGCATGTTGAGGTTATTTTTGACAGAGAGAACAGTCAATGCTTAGATTGCTGTTTTAGTTACTATGGAGAAGCTTTCCCACAGGAGGGCTTGTGCCGTCTCTTCTAAAGATGGSCAAACCCTGAATTTGCCCGGCTTCCTCATAACTTCATGTTGTGAAGCTCCTTTCGTAATGGTTGTCTTTAAACTGAAGATTCCTTTGGCTCACCTGCACTTTTTAGGCTTTTATTTGGCTTTGCAATCTTCAGTATTTTAGTGCATCTGGAAAGAGTGATAAAACCATTATCTGTCTGTCTTGGAAATTACTTTTTTTTTTTTTTTCCCTGAGGAAGTTGCCCAGTGCATGCCAAGGTGTGTGTCCTGTGGTTTCTCCACTTGCTTGTATGGTTTCTGTTGGATGCTCTGTACCCTATGCAGGATGCTGGACTGCGTTGTCCTTCTTTATACAGTGGGACAGACAGGAGTCCTTCAAATAATTTGGTTTCCTGGTGGGATGCTTCTGAGGCTGAATAGACACGAGGCATGTGCTTTGATTCATGTTTTTTTTTTTCCTGATACCTTCTGTAGTTTTTCTTTGATATATTATATGTCATTTAAAGAGCTAGCTACATTAAGGTATGGTTCAAAGTGGCAGAAAAACATGTGAAGCTAAGAACTTTATCCCAAAATAGATTGTGAAAGGATCTGAAAAGGATTCTGAAAGCATTTTATTTTCATCTTCTCTGTTAGTGTCTTTGCTGATTGAACACTTAGTCTTTAGCATGCTGTTTGCAGACTGGATCGGTTGTGTGATTCAAAAATTTTTGGTTTTTTTTTAGTTCTCACCTCCTGCAGCGATAGGAAAGCAATATTGTATCCTTTGAAGGTGCCAAAGGTTTGATGGCATTGTGCTGCGTTACAGAGTTTCTCATTCAGTCTACTGTGATGTGAAGGACAGGCGCCCGTTCCTCCTCATTCTCTTTATTTCTTTCAAATCACCCAATAGACATCTAAGAAGCAATAGAATTTGGGGAAAAAGTGCATCAGTAGTAAGAAAAGTTTGAGAAGAGGAAGTTCAGAGAGGGAGTAGTTTTCTGGGTTATGCCTGGAGGATTATCCTGATGTGGGATTGACTTTGCCCTCACACCATGGGGCTAGGACTCAAAATCCTTTCTATTTCTAACTGAACTGAAGACAAAGAAAGCCCTGTAAATACAGAAGTATCTTAAAGGCATTTTATTTGTCTGGTTGTCATCAGAGGTAGGGGGCACTAGAGGTAGAAGATCATTCTTCGGGCATCGAGTATTGGTGGAGTAGTGTCGTTATTAAATAACCTGGGAGGAAACAGAGGCCTAAAAATTGTCCTACCAAGTTTTCAGGGATTGGAATTTGAAGATCTTTTGTCTGTCTCTCTCCTTCTTAGCTGTGGAAGTGTTTTTCTTCTAGCATGTCAGCCTTGGAGTCCTTAAGTTAGATCTGAAGGAGCTCTGAAACTGCCGAGACTTTTTTTTTCTTAAACAGATGACAAAAATACCTCAAGATCCCTGGGTTGTCTTCCTCTTTTTGTTAGTCTGTCTCACTGAGCTGTGCAAGCCAGAGCTTCTGAACTCTTTTAAAAAGAGGGTAAAGGCTGAAGCTTCTTGTGTGTAATCATGGGTGAGCTGACAGTTATTCTCTGTCAAAGTGACAGTTACTGTGTATAAAAGATAAGTGATAGATGGGGAAGATTTTGTTATTGAGTCTTGCCCAAATTGTGAACATTTTCAATTGTGTGACCTTTTCTAGTTTAATTAATGTAAATTTGTAAAGCGGGGGACATTGTGATTACAGAAGACAAATGCTGTTCAACCACATTACAGAGCTTGTCCTCCTTATTTGCTAGGAGGTCTCGTGTTTACTGCAGGATTGCAAAAAATTAAACTTGCACGTAACGTTTTGAAAATTTAATTCGTATCAAATGATCATCTTGGATACTTCATTAACATCTAAGTTTTTTAATATCACCCATACCTCACTGATATTTTTGCTGCTACTAAGTCAGCGCTTACATATTTTTGCATAACAGTCTTGGAAGCATCAACACTTCCATTTCCATTTATAAAGAAAGTCAGCAGCAATTTGAATATGCACGGATGAGAAAACATTTCCTACAGCTGTCCCAGCAAATTTCAAGCCATCTTGAATAATTGATCCCCAGAAGATACATAAGAAAACTGAACTGTTGATTCATAGGCAAATGCTCCCCAGTTCTTTATTTTTGGTGGTGCTGGTGGGGAGTGAAGTGCAGCAGGATCAAAATCTAAATACTGATGCCTCCGGATGCCCTTAAGTGTAACAATGTGTGTTTATTTAAATACTTCTGTTAAATTTGTTGTCTGGTTTGCGCCGCCGCTGGAAATGTGAGTTATCTGCTTATAAAGCAGGGGATGTGTAGTCGGTGCAGAGAGGCTGTGATGGCAGAGGATGTTGCTGTCCTCTCTTTTCTTTCCTGTGGGTATTTGCTGCAGTCCTTCAGCCAAATTTCGTCTCCTACATAAATGAAAGTTCCTATTTCCAAAATTCTGGACACATTCAGTGTTTCTCTTTGTGGAGAGGCCATAGTACAGCCTTTAAGATGAACACTTGTCCAGCAAGCCCCAGATCGCCGCAGACTAGGGAGTCCATGGGAGAAGCCGTCAGAGCTTGCGTGCGCAGACTCATTCTGCTCCGGGGCCGTGAGGGTCAGCTCGGCACAAGAAGCGCGTCCTCACGCGGTGCCATACGTGACACGTCGGCCTACACGGGCAGCAAGGGGCCTGCTCGTGTCTTCCTCATCCAAAGGGACGTTCCCTTGCAACCCTGCGCTGTGGGGACCTAAGCAGGAGAGCATACAGGGGAGATCCCAAGTGCTCTGTCTTCAGGGAAGCAGAAGTTTTAAGTCAACATTTTGGAAATGTGAACCATCTAATATATACACAGGGCTTCCTGGGTTCTCCCCAAGAACCATGTCCCCATCTGATAATGGGCAACTTGGCCATCAGGTGTTGTATCAGCAAGTGGGGTCAGCAGGCAGTTGTTCCCATAACACCAGAGCAAAGAAGAGGGACCTGACTTACCAACAGCTCATCCGGAATATTGGCTTCATATTTCTTTGTGTCCTTGAGATATGTGTGTCCAATTATATTACAAATATATAAATTTACTGTTACTGCATCAGTTAACATAATGTGAAAGCTTAGAGGAGATATATATATATATAAAAAACCACAATTTGTATGTTATCATTGCCTTTTAAATGTTGTCTTAATAGCTTGATGGAAAATGTTCTTGGGATTTTATAACCAGTTTAGTGCCACGTGTATGTATTTCTATGCTGTCCTTGAAATCCTAAGAAAAGAAATCCTAAGCTGTGCTAAAAGAGACAATTGCTTTTTAACACTATTTTTTTGTGTTTGTTACGCAAATGACATTATATGTACTTTAATTTTATTTTTCTGCAGTATTAAGAAAACAGCATTTTTAGAACGATTTCAAATTTAATTGTGCCTTCTGTATTTAAAAAATGGTTAGCTGTGAGAGTATGTTTGGTGAATCTTTTTTATTCCTCCACTTTAACAAGCTGGGCTACCTTTTATCTGAACTAACTCAGAAAACCACATTTTTGCACAGATGTGCAGGTATCTAGTATCCAAAATACGAGAGCAAAAGGATGTCTCGACATAAGCATCTTTACAAAGGCATCCTTAAACTTGCCACATAATGGGTCAGTGGAAGTCTTCTAAAATTAGGAGTTTCTGAGGTTTGGAAGGCAAACCTTACAAAGACTTGCAGCTTTGTTGTCTTTTTGAAGTATGAAAGAAGAGGAATTCTTTCCTGTTTTCCTGCCATTCAGACCTCCTCGCCCAAGGTCATCTTCCAAGCAGGATGTAGAGGGAATAGGCCTGTCAACCTTATGCGTGGCAGGATCTTCTTCAGGGGTGGTGAGAGATCTTCCAGGTGCAACTGAGTCGCTAAATCAATACAAGTAGATAGGTCCTCACTAGCAACACGTGCCCAGCAACTCTGTTCTGGCATCCGAGGTATTTTGACAACATGCATTTTTAATTATGCCAGATAACTATCAGAAACAGCCCCAATCCCGTCCTGAGCAGTTGCTGGCTTTCCACTAGAACTTGGCACACAGATCAAGGAGCTCCTTTGATTTTGAATATCGGTCCAAAGCAGAAATCCTGCAGCTTTCAGCTATTTCTAGATGCAGATTCACACTTAGTGTGCTATTAGTCACTTATTGTCTCAAGAAGTAGCTATTTCTTTTTCTGTTTTAAGTTATCAAAAGGACTGGTTTTATCTCTTTTGGTTATGTGGCTTTGTCAAGACCTCATGAGGTTGACCTCCTTTCTAAGGATAATTCACAAGAGCTGGTATTTTGACTGCAGGTTTTCATTTTAAACACAGTGCTCTTTGTAGCAACGCACAGCTTGACTGGCTAGAGGTTAATGATAATTCGCTTTGAAATGAGGTTTGTTTTAGAGCAGGGGGGATTGGTGCGGCCTTGTAAGGGAAAAGTGCTTGGGGAGAAGGGCTGCTTTAATAAAAGATCCTGCTCTTTCCTTATTTGTTCTGAGTTTAGCTTTCTATGTTTGTCTGTTGTTGCAGATGTGTTTCACTGCATAAATTGGGCTACACAGAGGTGGATTTGTGTTGTGTTCAGTTCGGTGCCTATTTTGGAAGAATTTTAAGTTCTGTTTAATGGTACAAAGTCATTAGAGTTTATTCTGAACTCAAAACTTGGTGTTGTCAAGAGCCATCTTTGTCTCAGGCAAATTATGAGTTGTATGCATTCTCTTGAGCAATATATATGTTCTGTAGGATGCATGTATGCTAGCAAGGTGATCCCATTGTCCCCAGTAACATGCAGTCCACTTTATTGGGATGGGAAATAAYAACAGTATTTTCAGAGTTACCTCAAGATGCCAAGAACTATATCACAGGGAGGTTGGAAGGGTCACCAAACCTAATGGGTTGAGGCTTAGCAAATGTCTATGAGTTACAGATCAGTGAAGTGGCTGTTTGTCTGAGGGTATTTATTTAGATAAACCAAAAGTATCTATTGGAGCAGGATCTAAGGAATCCTAGGGATTTAATATAGCATTAGTAGCAATGTTTTTGTGTTAATACTACCCTTTACCCTTTGTTTACCACATATGACATTGATTACATTTTTTRTTATATAAAGTTAGTATAGCAGGCTTTGAGTTTAGATAGAAATTAAACTTTTGATTAACTGCTTGCTCATTCCATGTGATGCATGAACTTCAAAGTGTATGAAAGTAATATCTTTAAAAAATGCCATTTAAGTAATGTAGCAGTGACTGTAGGGAATATTTTGCTGCTTTTCTGCAGMCTAAAGAAAGATGCTTTTTGCAGCCTGAGTAGGCAGTAAACTTTCTGAAATGAGTTCTGCCTGGAGAGCTCTGTAGTTTAAATAAGGAAAAACTGTGGAGCTGTAATTAAATACAAATTGCAGTGCTAGAGCACACTCCACAAATTATCACTTGATAGCAGCCTCGTGCCTCTGAGGATGCTCTTTTAGATGTACCTAGATAAATGTGAATGCTCTTGCTTTCTATTTTTCTTTACATTTCTGTTATAAAAACTTACACAGTTGTCACCTTTCTGGTTATCTTGGTATATAACTCATTTTGCTTTTCCAAACAATTCCCCCCTACTACCCYTTTTTTTTTCCTGCAACACATAATCCATGGAGCACGTTAACATATATTTAACTGTTCTGGTAAATTGAACCTCCATCATCAGTACGTTGAGTCCCTTGTTTCATTGAACTAAAACTGCGGGGCAGTTCTGTGGTGCTTGCTGAGCTTGAATTCTTTAGTTTAGTATTCCAGGTTACAACAGCAGCCTTTGCCATACATGGGCACTGTTCTACATTAACAGTATTTATTAAGGAAAAAAAGGTATCTGTGAGGAATAACCTTGGAAGGTGAAGAGCTTGTGCTTTAGCACGAGGTGTTTGTTCTAAGATTGCTAATTATAATGTTGAGGATTAAGTTTAAATGGGGTTCTGGATATTAAGGTRCTTCTGCCAAAGATGAATTTTGTATTGTTTTTCTTGTTTAGTTGCATGTAAGTTTTCAGTTGCTAACTTCTAAATAATTTGTTTTTAGAAACTAAAATAAATACTTCTAGTACAAAACTAACTTCCAGTGTTAAAGCATAAGCAAAGAAGAACTTGGAATAATCAGGCTTCTAATGGTATRGAACATTTCACATGGATCTATTAACTAATTGCAAGAGAAAGAAACTTTTCTTTCTCTGGAAAAAAAAAAAGGTATTTATATTAAATGTGGTAGATTGTTCCCAAAAGACCCRAAGGTCTTGTCCTTTTGAAATATTGTACAAAATCAAATCAATATAGCTGGGATTCTCTAGATTTGGCAATAACACGATGAAAACAAAAGAAATTGGGAGGGAAGTGGGGCGTTCCTGCATGTAGAGGCACCTTTTTGCTCCCCTCCAGCCTTTYGATGGGTGGATTCCAGCAGATTTCATTTTAATACAGCTGAGGTTTGGTCTTGTTAATTAGAAAATCCTCAKTTTGTTTGTGTAGGAATTCTCTGGAAGATGAGGCCTCTTTCAAAGCTCTTTTTTTTTTTTCCCCTAAAATACTCTTAATTTAAAGAATTCTTACCAACCTTGCAGATCAAAGGTGGACATATAGGAGTATATTGCTATTCTGCTACATCTTGTGGGAAACATACCATAAGGAATTCATATTTTAGAGAGAATTCTAATAAACAGGGATTTATAGAGCTGGTGATCTTGGCTGGCAGGCAGAGAGAATTGTTTGTCTCCTGCCTGGATTTCAGTGCATTCAGTAGCACATTGAGGAAGACAGAGTGGGTTATCTTAGCACTTCTGTTTCGAGTTTTGAGTCTTCTGCTTTCCCTTTAGCCTATGTTGTGCCCTATGTTTATTTTTCTAGTGATTAAAATATATTGCATGGTGAGTACTCAAGGTTTGTRGGTATATATGGCAGTATTTACCTTGTAAAAGTTTTAATTCATTATTAATCTTTACTGCTCAGATGATGTAAGTTTTTATTTCATTATTCACCGAGAGTTGTTTTCTGGTGTTCTGCAGTGTGTTACTATAAAGAAAGTCTTCTTTGAAAATATTACAAATATTCCCATTAATGCACCGTGTTATAATTAGGAGACTTCAGGTCTAGATCTTTTTTAGCAAATGTATTTTAGGCACAAATATTTGTACCTAATTTTCCTATTGATACCCTTAACTATCTGACTTAAATATCTGACATGCAATGTGGTGTCTTTCAGCTTTTTCTCATTTCAGGGACTTTCTCAAGACACTTGGAGCCATTTGAGCTATTAACTTTTCTGACAGCAATTATAAATCCTCTTCCAGCAAGGACAAAGTTGCTTGGAGCTTTGTGCAATTCAGTACGCCACAATTCCCTCAAATTCTTCCTGAGCTTAGAAAAGGGTGGACTGGATAGTGCCACATGTTTGGTCTTTTATTTTCTCCTGAGTTATGTGGAATCTTATGTGTTATTTTTTCCCAGTAGTTCCCCCAAAACATTTTCCAGTCTTTTTTTTTCTCCTCTGAGATGGGTTCTTTCATCCAGTTGAACCGCAGACACAGCTTCAAGGAAATACCATTGCTTTTTACAGTGCTCCCTCTTTCCCTTTGGTAGAATCAGGCTGAATTTCATTGGGTGTTTAATAACAGATATATTTGACACAGCTTCTTCTCTTTTTTTATTTTTTTTTAATAAGAAGAAGATTGTTGTCTGGTAAGCAGAAAAGTAGCAGAGGGGAAACCCAACGCTGTTGACCATGTGGCCTGTGTTCCTTAAGCTACTTCASCTTGCCCCACAAGCAGGGCTGGGAGCCCATGGGATACTCAGCCTGGTGCTTATGAATGGGCTGGAACTGGACCTTGTTGCGGTGCAGCCTGGTGAGAATGGTGTGCCTGCTACCCAAAGCCTTCTCTTATGGAGCAGGCTAACCTAGCTTTCAGTACTGTTTCAGCTAGGCAGCTTTCTTTGGGCAGAATGATGGCCGTGTTAGTSCTGAAAGAGAATGCATGTTGAAGAACTGAAGAAAAAAGCAAATAATTTCCTGAGCCAGACCTCACAGAGAAACCTCTTCCTTCCCTGAAGCCAACCGTGAGAAAATGTCATAAATTTTCTTCACATGTTCTATCTGGGCTCAAGCAGACACTGCTGAAGGTTGGGAGCTCTAATAAGATATGTTTCATCCTGAGGAGGGGGACGGTATTTCACCTTGTTCCCTTCTGAATGGTTTCTTTCGACTGGAGGCTTGAGATATATTTAGTGTGTTGTGTTTTGTTTTACCTTTTTTTTTTTTTTTTTTTTTACCATGGGCTGCCTGCTAGTAAAGACTAACACTGTTGGCTGTGCATGTCAGCATTTAATTTTTTGGCTCAATGACCCATAGCTCCTTGTGTTGATGTTTTTCGAAGGGAATAGATCAGCGTTAGTGTCATGTCTTATATACACGAGAAACTTCCTCGTCCTGTAGTGTTAGGCCCTAAAGCCAGAGATGCAGAACAAAGAAGATGGAACATGAACTTGCAATGTTTATTTTGAAACTGATGTATATAGTGTTTGCTTCTCTGTGAAATGTTAGCCAGAATTTTATCTTGTAAACAGTTTTTTTTTATGACTGCAAAATATATTATGCTGTGGTATGSAGACAGAAATGACTTAAGGAAAGCTAGCCTTTATAATAAGACTAGTTCAAAAATAATAGACTAAAAAGGTAAATTCTGGTGCTTCTTGTGATTATGCATTAGTGGAGTTCAGGGTCCAGCGAGGAGGAGGCAAGACTGTAAGCAGCCATGGAACCGTGGACTTCAGGAGGGCCAACTTTGGCCTCTTCAGAGACCTCCTTGGAAGGATCCCATGGGCTAGGGCTCTAGAAGGAAGGGGAGCCCAAGAGAGCTGATTGGTTTCCAAGCAGCACTTTCTCCACAGTCAGGATCAGTGCATCCCTATGARTCAGAGGTCAGGCAGGGAGGGCAAGAGGCCTGTGTGGATGAGCAAGGAGCTCCTGGCAAAACTCAAACAGCGGAAGACAGTATACAGAATGTGGAAAAAAGCACAGACCCTTTGGAAGAATAGAGGAATGCTGTCAGGGAATGCAGRGAKGYGACARGGAAGGCTAAGGCACATTTGGAATTAAATCTGGCAAGGGATGMTAAAGATAACAAGAAGAGCTTTTCGTGGCCATTTATGGCTCCATGGGTCCTGATGGGATGCCCCCCAGAATGCTGTGTGAGCTGGCAGATGTTATTGCTAAGCCTCTCTSCATCATGTTTGAAAGGTCCTGGAGAAGGATGGAGGTGCTAGAGGACTGGAAGGAAGCCAGTGTCACACCAGTCTTCAAAGAAGACTGGACCCAGGCAACTACAGGACAGTCAACCTCACCACCATCCCTGGAAAAACGATGGATCAGCTCATCTTGTTGATGCTGAGGCCACACCTGGAGTCCTGTGTGCAGTTCTGGGCTCTGCAGTACAAGAGGGATAWGTTGCTGCTGGGGAGAGACCAGCGCAGGGCTATGAGGATGATCAGGGGCCTGGAACGTCTGCCCTACGAGCAAAGGCTGAGAGAGCTGGGCCACTTCAGCCTGGAGAAGAGAAGGCTGAGAAGGGACGTCATCAGTGTGTACAAGTATCTCAAGAGAGGGAGCAAGGAGGATGAGGCCGGCCTCTTCTCAGTGGTGGCCAGCGACAGGGCTAGAGGAAACGGCCACAAACTGAAGCATCAAAAGTTCCACAGGAACTTGAGGAAGAATTTCTTAACGGTGAGGGTGACAGAGCACTGGAACAGGCTGCCCAGAGAGGTGGTGGAGTCTCCTTCTCTGGAGATCTTCAAAACCCGCCTGGACACCACCCTGTGCCACATGCTCTAGGAGACCCTGCGTGTGCAGGGGATTGGACTAGATGACCTCTACAGGTCCCTTCCAACCTTATCGATTCTGTGATTCTTGTGAAGTGCTGTTGCTCTGGGAATACAGTTGGGTCAGTTTGCTTGCTCCTGGATGTGAGATGAATTAGTTCTGCCTTGATTGCTGWCTACTATTTTGAAATGATTTTGAGTTCCTATCAACAGTGCGTATCCCTGAAGAAGTCACAGCTCAGTCTGGGAGGTTGAGAAGTGTAACTGACAGCCAGAATTTGTTAGGCTGACTCTTTCAAGGTTAAAGAGTTCTTGTTGCCCTGTGCTTTCATAGCAGGGTCCTGCAGCTGATGAGGAAGAGCTGGGGAAGATGCAGCCTGTCTTTCCTCAGCAGTGCCTGCTCTTCAGAAATGRTGAAGACAGTTGGACACTCACAGAAGTACCCACAGAAGTCCCCACACAGGAACAAGGGGTTGGAGTGGCTGGCAGCCTAAAAATCCACTCATTCAGTATATTTAAAAAAGCAGGAAAGAGAAGGGCATTTTTTTTTATTTATTAGTTTTAGAAATTGGTATTTTTGCGCAGTGTTGGCAGTTTTGATAACAGTGAGCTCGTTCTGTACCTGGTTTGACAGGCTGGACTGCTGCGCTACGGAGGGGTTCCGTTCACACACCGCAGAGGGCCGCGTGTGGCGGGTGCCCTCCCGCCGTGGCTGCGGGAGATGACCTCGACCGTGCRTGGGGAAGTGCCCTGCGCAGGACCCGGTGACTATCAGAAACACCCGGTGCAAAACTGGCCGGTGACTGAGGGAGCAAAGGCTTTTGCAGACTGCGCCGACACGGTCCCGCACGAGCTCAGACGAGTTATTTACTGTGCAGCATACAAAGCTATAGGCAGGTCACCGGTTATGGTGCTAATACCTGAACGGCAGAGGTCGGTGGCGTTGGGTTTTACGTGCACATGGGGAGCTTTTTTGGAATAATTGTTGGTGCTTATGTATGACCACTTGCAAAGCAAAGTGATAGTTACTCTCACTAGAAGACAGTCTTAAGTAAAAAAAAAAAATCCAGGTAGATCCTCACATCTATTTTTCCGTGTTTAATTTTTCAGTAATGTCTAACTTTGCATTCTGTATCCTGCTGCTTGATACATAAGCCTTTTTTGTCTCCTGCTTTTAGTTTTTAATCATTCATGAAATACAGTGAGCTCTAGTGTAACATTTGTGTAAGTAAACAACATAAAATGAAAGCAAAAATATAAAACAATATAAACAATATAAATAATAAACAATAATGTAAGTAAAATTGAAGTATAATTTGAAACAACTTACCTATTATTATGCYCTTGCAGCTTTGTTTGGGATCTAGTAATGCTTAAACACATCTCACAAATGCTGTATATGTGAAATTTGCACATGCTGATATAGCTAAAAAAAAAATCTTCAAATGACTTTAGCAGTAACACAATATATCAGACCTGTCAACTATTTTTAGTGTCTTGCTGGGCGTTTGTATTCGTAGATAACCTCTTGTCCTGTACGTGTTTATAAAGTATGTGTCCGTCTTGCACATTCAAACTGTTTTATTTTAAGCTTACTCGTCTCCGAGTTTTACACAGTTTTCCTGTGTGTTTTCTTGCGGTGAGGAAGAAACGTTTCCTATTTAATGAGGAAAAGGTTTATCTCATCATTGCAGTTAGAAGACTGCAGACTTCAGAGGAGCTTTGTGGAGAGGAAATGCTCTTCCTCCTTTTGTTTCCTTTTTTGGTTCATCCCAAAGAATTGTTTCTTGACACCATATGGTTAGTTTAGAAGTTCTGCTTCATCAGACTGGGCTGCGCTCTCAGTTTTTGCTTAAAAAGGAAAAGCAGTTGGAATCTGTTTTTATGAGTATATTTGAGTAATGCTCTTGCCCTCTTCTGCTTGGCAACTCTTTCCACTGTTAACTTTGAAGGGTGTTCTGGGTTAAGGGGTTCTTTGTGTTTGGGGTGTCTTTCAGTTAGGAAGTTCTTGTCCAGGGTCACCTGGTTTGGTTGTGTCTTGYATTTGCATTCATGGTGTATGTCAAAAATTGGCAAATGGGATTATTCCTCCAGATAAAGAAGAATTTGATAAGTTGAGGGTTTTTTTTCTTTTTTCCTTCTCTTTGAGGCCTTCATTTGTGGTCACTGCTTCTCCTGCACTGTTGAAATTAAGTTTATTATCCGAAGTGTGTTGGCTTGGGCTTGSTCTCACTGTGCCCCTGCCCCAGGAGCCTTATGTTGCCCAGAGCCCCACGGGACAGCGGGAACGGTCTCGAAGAGGTGCATATTTGACAAGGGCTATTGAAAAATTGAAAAATGTGACATGACATTTAAAAATATTTGTGGTTTAACAGCAGCAAAACAAAAGCCTGACTTTAATTTRTAGCAAAAAACAAATGTCTTACTAGTAATATCCATTGTTAAGTATAATAATAATCATCTCTTCTTCTGAGATTCTWGTTCAATGCTGCTTTGGAGAACTGCTAAACATAACTGGGTATCTGGTGCCAGAAAAGCTACATCGGTTGCTGGGATTTTTGAAGAATGCTCTCTAACAGAAGAGCAAACTGAATTTAAAAAATCCTTTAAAAATAGTATAGACCAAGAATCTGAAAAGGTCCAAATTTGCAGAGATAAATGACAAAATCTGAGGTGCTGATGTGTGTAGTTGTGATGAAATTGTCKTTCCAGTTGCACACTTGACTAGCAAGGTAACTAACATATTCAGGACACAATATTTGGATATTTGTACCTAACGTAGGCTRTTTGGTCAACCAGTTGTCCAGGAAAACTTTGCTCTCGCTGTAATGGAATGATCCAGGCCCTTAGTTGCTTTCCCATATTATCACATGAAGCTGTCCGATTCTTTGCCGGCATGCATCTTTATCCTGCATTTCGGGAACTTCCTTTTTTTTGTTCCAGTGTTTTGGTAATTCAGCAACATTTTGCACACTCTAGCTGAATTACTTACCCTCTGCCCTATATACTACACTTTTGAGTAGCTGGGGAAGTGCAGGACATCCCCCTCTGCTTTTGTTAAAGCAAAAATCTCTGCCCTGGGTGTAAGAGGAGATAATCTGTATTAGTCAATTATAAGTGAAATCTTAACATTCAGTAAGCCTGACAGTTATCATCAGGAATATTTTTTAGTTACTTTTTTTTGATAGTAATTGTTTTCCCAAATGTTACTATCATGATAAAATTATTTGATGTTTTCACCTTACCCGTACTGCGTTTGTATGGCTTTGGTTTGTTCACTCTTAGCCAAGAGAAAATTTTTCCCAGAGGTTGCTCTTTGGGGTGCTGAGTAGGGGTGAGAGTTGACAAGGATGGAAAATTAGGAGTATAACCTAACTGAACGTTATTTCGCCTCATCCTCAGCTGGCAAGTGCTGTGCAGGGAAGGACCTTGGACTCCCCTTTGCCATCGGCTGTCAGTTTTGCAGAGTGGTTTAGGGTTCCTTGAAAGGAAAGCCTAATACCTAGTCCACAGCATACATGCRTGTCAGTCTGGATTATTATGAGCTCCAGCTCTGTTTCACATGCACAGACTAATCCCTTGGTTTATTTAACATCTTCCACTGAGTTTTTGTTTGGTGGTTGTGTCTTAGTAAGGGCAAGGATGGGGCCAGGAAGAAGCAAATTAAAAATGAAATTCTGAATCAAGTCAAAGAGTGAGCCCAGCCGGGGTGACCCAGAGAGCAGGAGGGCATTAGGGCCTCGGTGCCAGCCTGCGCTCCTGGGCAGCGCTGCTCTTTGCACACCTCGAGGTGCCCTCCATCTCCTTAGCCTGTCCCAAGCGGTCCTTCCAGTGAGGATCTGGTAGTATTAAATGCTAACATCCACAGATCGCCTTCAAATGGGAGAGCTGAGGAAGTGATTTGCTTAGTGTTGTGCATAATTTGCTTATTGTGGCTGTGAGTTCCCTGGGATAGTGAGAACTTTCGTTGGTGCTCTGCAAATTGCCATAAAAATGCGGAGGGAAATATACTCCTCCCGTGCTTTTTGTCTTCTTAATGTAGTAAAAATGATAGTTTTCTTTGAAGGAGGTRTTGGCTTAATGTTGTCTAAATGTTKTTGCTGTCTGGGAATTCCAAAGTATTTATTAAATATGTAGAATAAAAAATGCGTTATTTGAAAATTGAAATGTCAACGTCTGGTATGAACAAAATTTCCTCTTAAGTAGCAATTAGAAGGTAAACAATGTTGAAGCTRTTTAAAAAATACGTAGCTAACATTCATAGACAACAATGAAGTGCAGCAGGCATGTGCTCTTTAAACACTTGTGTCATAGTTTCCTGTGCTTCGGATATTTCTGAACACAGAATCCAGTTTGAATATAAATTAAAAGAAAAAAASATTCAAGTACAATCATGTTTCCAAAAGCACCCTAGTATAAATGGCAGAAAAATACATGAGGGATTTTTTCCAAGTTTGCAATACTGGCATTATTTTTTTAATCCTTTATGGTTTTTAAAGCTTCAAAGTGTGGAGTCAGTTGATCACAGGATGAATTTCATTTTCATTGGAAGGACGGGATGTGTGCGGCTCTGCTGGTTCACAGAAAAACAGGAGGAATGCTTCCAAGGAGCCCTGATTTACTGTCTTTGAAGCCTCGTAATTCTGGGAAGCGCAACCTGGGCTTTTTAAAAGCTCAAGTTTTGTGATACCCAGAGCACCACATACTGAGCAGAGAATAATATTGAATGTTGGCTGCTCTCCTGTAGCAATGAATCTGCTTATGAAYGGCTGCGGAAAGTTGAAAGGTTATTATCTCGTGTTTGTTTACTTTGTAAAGATAAGATTTCAGAGAAAATCGAATGGCACTGTCTGGAATTCTCAGTCACTGCAGTTCCAAGGAGAGTATCGACSAGTTCCTAGAGGTTGCAGGGGACTCATTATCTCCCTGTTCATTGTAGGATGCTGATGAAATCTCCAATATTTAAGGTTGGTGATTCTTTTTATTGTCGTTTTGGCAGTTTGTCAAAATTAAATGGCTTAACTGAATCAATATGCTGTCTTGCTGGTTAACATCTGCATTTCACATGTCCATTTTTAAATATAGCAGGACTGTGAGGACAGATTTTTTTTTTTCATTTTGAATGTATTCAGTATGGAACAAGCCATTGGGATGAGGAGAAGAGCCTTGGCCTCTAAAGCTTTTAGAGCCTAAGAGAACTTTTGGGAAAATAAACTCTTCTCTCAGTTACGCAATCACGGCTTCCTCTGGAATCAGTGATAATTGCACACACATGCCTGTGGGTAAGGATCTGTCACTAAAGAGTAGATGCAGTGTCAGAAACCAAATATAAACTATGATGATTGTGAACTTTGTGTAGAAGAGTATTTTGGGTATTTAGCTATGTTTAATGGTGAGATAATTAATTGCACAGTGAGCAAATGACTTCTTTGCTGTGATGGTCGCCGTTCCCATTGGGTGCCTAAGCTTTTCACACCAACTTAAGCTGTGGCAATACGTGGCCGTAGATACATGTTTATCATTAGCTAAAATAACACAGCTGTTGAGAAAAGCTTTATTGCCGCACTTGTTCTGCATGCTAAGCACATTCTGTGTACATATCAAACAAAATGCCAAGTTAATAGGCCCCCTCAGAGTTTCCAAAGGAGTGATGATGAAAGTTTGGCAACTTCACTTGTGCCGTTCTGTATAAAATCTGCAGGGCCATTATCTAGGAGACATCTGCAATATGAAGAATGCCAATGGTGATTTTACATTCTTAACAGCCTAATAAACTACACATGTCAAAACTACTATAAAAAGCTGAATTACGGCAATACAATACCTTTTTCTTGTTCACTCCTAATCAGAATARTTAAAAACAATGATTAAGAACCAAGGAGCATTAGAAATATTTAAATATCCTACCTGTGTTTTAATGTTCCTTTGGATGGAAAATGGAGTATGTTTTGGAAACTCCTTCCTGTGAGTGGTCCAGGCAGAGAGCAGCAAAGAACTGGGGCCGTGCACTGCCTGCTCTGGCTCTGCTGTCTGCCAGGGAGCCTCACCATTCAGCTGGTGACCCTCTCAGGGCAGTGACCCTCTCAGCTAGCAAAACTAGCATGGAGATGTCCTTGCCTTTTGATTTATTAAGAAGCAGCATGAATTTCATTCTTGTTTTATTCTGTTGCAATTGAAAATTCTTGCCTGTTTCATCACAAATGTCATTTAAAGCTTGAATCCATCTCTTCTGGTTTGGCTTCAGTGTCACTAATGCTATACATTAAAAAACCCCAAACACAAATTTTCCCTGTTTTACCAAATCATGAAATACAACCGTGATTTTGTCACACTTCTTTTTACCTTCTTTGGACCTAATGAGGTTCAGGTTTTTCTACTTTCTCTGTGGCTGCGTTGAGTATTTTTGTAACCTGAAAGCCGTAGTTCAGTTCCAAAATTTATTTGCACCATTTCCACATGACAACATAAATGGTCAAGTTATTGCTGARTTGAGAAGTCGTGCAAATATGACCATACAAAATATAATACAAAATATAAAACCTGTTTTAAAATTAAGAATCATGAATTTGGTCTCAGTTTGTCTGGAGCAGAAAGCTAAATGAGAGGAAAGGGGAAAGGCCTGTGTGTTGTAGCCACATCTGTACGCTTATGCGACAGCCCAGTCGTAAATATTGTAGGTTGGCAGGTCCAGGTTGCCAGGYGTGTTGCACAGTGGTGAAAAGCTGCTCGCGGCAGAGCGGGTGGAGCACAGTGCCGATGGTCAGGATGATGCTGAGCTGCTGCTTCTGTCGCTTGATTTAGCTGCGCAGGTTCTGCAGCCACAGCCAYGGCAGCGCCGGCCTCTCACCCAGGCAGAAGGATAAAGAAGCTGCCCTTTCTTCAGGCAACATTTGAAGTTTTTAATAKTAGACTCTATAATTTCCCTTTTTCCCTCACATCAGATGACAGTTTGAAGAGCTGAGGCCGAGCGAAGGGGAAATTCAGGCTAACATTTCTTTGCAGAATCTATTTTGGTCACCTGCTTTGGGYGCCAGGCTTCAGAGCGCGGCGTTGACTTCAAGAGCAGCCAGGCACTCTGACCTCGGGTCCCCTGATGGGTTTCAGCAGCTCTGTTGGGCTCAAAATGCCTTAGATGGAGCACCCCGATCCAGTGACTCTGATAAGCTACAACTTGCCTGATTTGCCAGAGATCAAATRAACCCACCCAGAGTCAGAAGAGACTTGTCTGAATGCCTAATTTCTGCTCCGCTTTCAAGACTGTCTTCTCATGCCTCTTGGAAAGTTTTGTTTCTAATAAGAAGCCAGCAAATCTTTTAACCAGACCTGAAGTAACCACTCGTATCACCCCTTTTTAAATGCCATCCTGACATAATTAATACTTGAGTTTCCTAGGTTTGCTACCTTCTGTTATGCCTTATTCATTTAAGCTAAGAGAGCATTTCAAAGATAAAGAGTAGATTACGGAGTGTGTTTTAGAGCCACACTGGGKSATTTTCATGCTGATGTAGCTCACGRGTAATCAGATAGAACATGGATACTGGGTTCGTTTGCCAGGGTGCTCGTGGATAGTGAGTGACCAGTTTCTTGCCCACTGATCCCTGACCAGACTGTTGTGGAATAAAGCTGCAGAACCAGGAAGAAAACAGCCATGTTGCCCTCACTAGAAAGGTATTTTACTGGTGTTGAGATTGTCGGTTCTCAACGTGTATGAAACTAAGTTTCTCTGTGAACATCACCCAATCCGCTAGCAGGTAAGAATTAACTACCTCCCCTATCCCATGGGGTATGAATGTTGGTCTCCCTAAGTACAGCAGCAAAGTGATATGAAACTGTTGCCTTTACTGAGTTTCATTTTCCCATCCCTGCTCAAAATGTCATGAGGATTTGTAGGCTGATTTTAAAGATTTTTTTTTTTTTAATGGCAGTAGCATGACTTAGGCACAGTTGGAAATGGATTAATTTGGTTTCAGCTACCAGCTGCTTTTTCGGTTCACATGGGACTAAAATCTCTGCTCGTGATAAATTGCAACTGAAAATTAGTTGGGCCTGTGGGTGGGCTATGAAACCGAAAGAATTAACTTCAAATTACTGAACTTAGCCAAGTTGGGGTGACAGTGTTGTGTTAAGGCCGCAGTGTGAAACAAAACCTTGCTTAACTGACTGCAGGAAGCTTGCACTTTCCTGTGGTGCCTCTCTGCTTTAAAATCTTTTGTGCTTATTTGCTAGTAGCTTTTCCTGTAATGGTAATAATAAGCAGACCTGACCTGGGGAGTGGGGACATTATTACCAGATGAATTGCAAAATCAAAAGAAAAAGGCATGTTATACTTGATTCACTAATGGGCATCTAATTGTATATTGCATTGTAAACATGAATTTTGACAGCAGGTAACAAATGCATTTGTGTTTTTCTGGTCTGAAAATGTCAAATGGTCRTGCCTTTGGTTACTGGGCAGTATGTGTTTTGGTGAAGAAGCCAGTTATTTGCTCTTCTTAGAGAGTAGCAGAGAGCTGGCATCCTAGCAAAGACACAAAAACAACTGGAGGAAAAGTTGGATGGAARAGGCAGCAGGGAACACTACATGGTGACGGGGGAATAATACTGCAGTCAGTATCATGCATTTGGCTGTTTTGTTGTTGTCTATGATGTTCTTCCACTATCAGACAACTTTTCCTTTTAAACCTGTAACCGCTTCAGGATAACTCACTTTTCCATTGAGAAATAGAGATGACTGATTTAAGAGTGCCTCTAAGAAGACCTTTCACACCCAAGACATTTGCACGCTTGCTGCTAGTGGGTATCATCTTGTGCACGTATTGCCGCTGTTACATTAATATTAGCAATTTTTCCTTTTCATTGTTGGTTGAAGGTTGCAGGCATCCATACGGCCTAGAGCATGTCCTTCTAAAACACTTGGGCGGGAGAAAAATCTGACTTGGTCTGAGAAGGGAAAGAAGCACCTCTTCTGCAGAAGGGCGTCACTCGCCTGCCCGTGTGCAGCTGAGGCAGCAGGCAGGGGAAGCTGCTGAGCTCTGGGAGCTTTCCTGCATGAGCTGTCAGCCCCGAGGGCTGCYCTGTGCTCCCTGCTTGGAGCTCGGCGGCGCTTGGTGGTGGGAGCCCCACGGCTCTGCAGGCAGCCCTGCCACGCGGGTGAGAGCCCAGCGTGTGGCTGGGGGAACAGCCGGCTGGCAACAGGCTGTGTCTGAGCGCGGGCAAATGGTTGGTCGTTTCTAGCTCCTTGGATTGTAAAGTTTCATAAGCAGCATCCATAGCTTTTGAAAACTCTTTCTTGTTTATAAGTCCTCCCTGTTGGTTTAGAGTGAAAAGCAGCTGTTGAAGAGGCTGTGGATTTTTTTATTTTATTTTTTTCTGGTGCATGATTGCTGTTGCAAAGAGGAGACAAACTTTCCAGCAGCTGAAACAGCCTTACAGGGATTTGGTGTTTGCTGCCTTTTCTGCCACTGACACTCAAGGTTTTCTTCCTGTGTTTCAGCTGAGGAAAGCTGAAGAAAAAGTGGATGTGCGAAGGTGGAGGTGACTTTTAAGGAACCTACAAAAACAAAGCAAAACAAAAACGGCATCTAGGGAGGCCATGTGATCTTCCTTTATGGGTTAGTATCTGTAATTCCTGGGATTTTCGCTTCAGGAGGCGGCGGTGCTAACGTTATGACATCGTGTCGTCGTGGGGGACGGTGTTCTAGAAGCAGCCTCTGTGATGTCTGTTGTCCAGATTGCTGTCTCTAGGCAAGAAACCCCTCAACTGTGTCGCTAGTTGTAGGTGCTGCCCCCAGGAGAGCGGCTCTGTGTCCTCTGCGGGCGGCAGCCTCCCTGCCAAGTCCAGCGGGACAGCCCAGGAGACCACAGGTGTGTTATTAATATGTCTGAGTGTGACGTGTACGTTCTCAAATGGCAGCTCTCATGGACTTCGGGGTGAATCCCTCTGCAGAGTCGTTGCTAGAAGGGCTCAAGGGACATTTTGCTTGGAGGACCTGCCCTTTGTTGCCCCGGCTCTCTAACCCTTGTGGCTGGTCTTGGGAGACGGAGATTGAGGCAGATCTGCAGGGGCACATGAGGACACGTAGCCGGGTTTTTGTGATCAAGGTGCATTGTTGGGCAGCTCGAGTCTCCTTAGCCACTGCGTGGGGCAGTTGTCCCTGGCGCATCTCGGCTTGTCTATCCTGGGCCCGGGAGAAGGGGCACAAGGGGGAGCGTGACGCCAGGCTGGCTCCAGCYGTGGGGTGCTGTAATGTGAGGCGCTCGGGGTGCCGAGGAGCTGCAGGCTTCTCTGGGCCTGAGGCCTCCATATCCACAGCTCTGGAAGAAGAGGAGTCTGTGGCCGTCTTGCTTCTCATCAGTGTCTAAGTGAGTCTGCAGATCACTGACCCTTGAGCTTTATCTTGCAAACACCTGAAACTTCCTATTTTTGTAAACCTGGCACAAGGGCTTTCTCAGGATTTACGCAGTGCTTCAGATTTTTGTTATTTGAGTGGTCACCCTGAGAAAACACTGTAAGTACAGGGCAAACACCAGCTCTGCATCTGCTCCCTCTGCTCATGGGACTTCTGCAGCCCTTGTGGTGTTGCTGCTGTTACCCGTGTTGTTGTGCTGCACCCCACAGCTCTGGCTGCGGCGCCCGTTGTCCTTGCAGGAGGCACCGGGACGGGGAACCCTCTGGGATGGGTGATAGCTGTGGCTGCCCAGGGTGTCTCCTCTCCCACAGCCCTGACTTCCCTCCTGAGCTCCCCAACCTCTTTTCCCTTCTGCTGAAGGTTATAAACGTGAGCTGTGGGAAGATGCCTGTGTGTTCTGGATAGACTCTGGATTGTGCCGAGTTTGACGCAGGAGATGCTCTTCATTTAACCACTCCATTCTGTGGTAGTAATTAATTTGGGGCAGGTCATAAATCCAGAGAACATCGTGCAGGACAGATTCCGAGTGAATTAATTCTGAACTTGCAAAAAAACCGCTATTTGGTAAAGCATGGATGCCTTGAGGATATAAATGGTCTCAATAATAAATGATAAAGCAAATGTTTCTTTTAATGACGTATTGTCTTCACCTAACTGGAATTGTATAGCTTGGCTCCCACAGAGTGAAAGGGAGTGAGAGCAGTGCTGTGCTATTTCTGTGTTAGCACAGGAAAACAGATGTGAGAATGTTGTTCTCCAAAATCTGTCACCAGAAATCTTATAATTCCAATAATTTCTGAATATTAGAGCTCATTGACTGGTGTTTGGGCTGGGGGTGGAATTAAATGCGTGCCACAACCCCCTGCTTCTGTTTCATGTGAGTATAGCAGCCATGAGAAGGCCAAATTTCTGGAAGGGAATGGATGTTCATTATGAAGAGCCTCTAGTAGCTGAGCAGCGTAAACAGCTGGTAGCCTGCTTAAGGAAGGTTAATTAAACCAGTTCATTCATGCTCGTCTAAAACTGTCAAGATGAATTCAAGACCAACTTTCTAATCTTTCTAGTGTGTCTTCTTGTCTGCATGGAAGTCCTTGAAGAGGGTAAGACAGATTAACTGAGCTGATGTGCATAAAATAAAGCTTGCTAAACTTGCATGTAGACACCCTGATTCACTCCTGCGTTTGGGGTATGTGAATCTTTACTTACGCAGCTATGACTTCTAGTGGTGATTACGATGACCCAAACAACTTCTTCAATATACAGTATAGTCTAACCGAAAAAAACGGGAGCCCAACTGAACAGAAGATAATGGATTTTACATAGTAATCTACATGCCTGTCAGTCCCACCAAAACCCTTAGCCCGGATATTCCGTGGYCTGAGGGCAGAGCTTCGCTGGCTGTCCTGCATCTTCAAGGATGGCCGTTTCTCCATCCCAGACGTTACATGTCCAGGGTCCTCTTTGTTCTTCCYACTGGTGCTAAGCGAGGAGCCCCAAGGCTCCTCCTGTGCCCTGTGACGCTGCYGTTTGCTGCCCTTGGCTCTCCTGASTCGTGCTGCGTTAACTCTCTGCCATTAAATGACAAGTCACTGCAGTTCTCTTTTGTGATCAGCAAATTGTGATGGTTGCAGAAATGAGTCATGGGTGCCGTGCACTCTGGTGCTTAACAGCATCTCAAAGATCCCAACCTCTTGCAGTTGAGAGGAGGAGCCTGCCTCAGGATCACACGAGGAACGGGGGTGCCTGTACAGTGATACCTTTTTTTTATTATTTTATATATATATAAATAGGTGGAAGATAAATAGGTTAATGCAGGAAAGGTTTATGAATCGCTGAATTGATGAGAATGACAGACTCCATGTCTGTTCCACGGAGTGAAAGAATTAACAAGGTGGTAAATATTTTAAAAACATCCTATATAAGGTTTAGTATTTTGTGTTAAAGGTAGGTTTGTGATGATTGCATTAGGAGGAGAGGAATTTCTGAGTATAAACTTTGTCCAGTGCTTTGCTACAGAAGAGATTTAACAGAAAAAAATGCATTTAATTTTGTTCTCAGAGCATAACTCATCTTTTGCAAAAAAAATTACTGTGATATTAAATCAARCATACAGAAGTGTTTGGTTGTTTGTTAAGTCTGAGGGGCAGGTGACTCTGAACTGTGGGGAATAATAAAGATTATAAAAGTGTGACATGAGTTTKTCTAATATGAGTACTCTGGTAAGTGTTAAGGAGCTGTAGGATAGGATCAGACTGTACCAAGACGTGCAGTAGCTTCTGGAACCAGTGTGAAAGACTGCTGTTTACTGTCAGAGCGTTAGGGTGTATTAAAATATTGCTTGTTTCCCCATAGCTGAATGTGCTAGTTTGCATTAGCTGAGGCTCGTCACAGATTACCAAATTCTGCATCACAAAATCTACTTTCTCTGCTTGCTGTAGCATGTGCACTTGATTTTAACTGGGAATGGTTCCAAACTTGAACCCTAGATCTAAAATCTTGAACTTATTTAGTAAAATTCTGAAYGAGGATTAGGATTCCACAGATTCTGTTTTCTCCAGCTGAGAAACCTTTCCAGATTTCTGTATAAACTGTGTATTTGTTCGTGACGAGGTAGCAACCCATTTATATTAGGTGTTATATGGAAGTATGTCAAAGCCTAGCATTATTTGCAGCTCAATAAAAAAGTAGTTGGTGCAGTTCGAGTCCCTTTTATTTTTTTTTAAATTCATTTACGGAGTGGTGCTGGCAACGCTCATGCCCGGCTTCCTGGGAAAAGGGAGTGTGCCGAGAGGAGCCTGTAACCGTCCAGCAAGGGGGAAAAGGGCGAAATACCTGCGGCCGCCTTTTCCCGTGCGCTTTCCTCCCTTCCTCCTTGGCTAAATTGGTGCGTCCGATGCACTCCCTTTAGCCAGCACGTGCCTGGAGCAGCAGCGCGTGCCTGGAGCGAACGTGCGGTTGTTTGCCGCCGCGGCCAGGGAGCAGAGTCCTCATGAGCCCTGAGCCTCGAAAGCGCGAGGAGAAGGAGCGCCCCTGCTTGGCAACATCCGCCTGGGACAGGGGCATCCTTCCTCGGGTGGTAGTCACTGGAATGCCTCCTCTTCCCTGGTTTCTGGTAGAAGCGCTGGGCTTTTGGCATTTCATTTCCTGGCGTTACTGTTTTATACTCCAGTCTTCGGAAATTATGCCCTAATCTCAATTAGGACTCAACTGCATTCATAAGCAGAGGTTTTTTTTTTTTTTTTTAAGTGTCCGGCTGAACCAGCATTTCAGACTTTCTTTAAAATACAGGTTCAGAGGCTACATTTAGAATTTAAAAACCAGAATTTTGAATATGGTGTGAAATCTGCTCGTGGCTCTTTGTTTGGATGTTTTTTTGGTCCAAAATCAAGAATTACTCAGGAGAGGTAATAGTTGTCATATGCAAATGATTCTAGCTCTTAAACTAGGTACAGTTTACTGKTTTTTTCCTATATATTGCTGTTATTGTTCCAATTCAGAGTGCACCATTGGAATTTATGTAGCTAATAGAGCTTCCAGCATTAATTCTACAAAGCTGAAGCTAGATAAGGTAAAGGTTCTTCTTTTTTTTGTTGTTTCTCTGTGTGTGTTGAATCTTGATGGTATTGGTAATGATCTCTACAAATGAGGACACAGATGAGAGTTTTTAAAACATGAGATTAGAGTAATCACAAAGTAAACATGTAATACATGGGAATAATCAAATGGYTTTTCCGGCTGATGGATTTTTTTGCTGATTACATTAACCTTTCTTCCAGATGCGTGTGAGATACCCTGGTGTCCGACTYGGTAATATTCTTTTATGGCCCGACATGATCAATTACTTGTTAACTTTCTTACTTAACAGCCAGTAATTTGTAATGCTAATCTTTTAAAGAGCGTCTTTGGTGCTTTCTGTTTCTTTTTTCTTTTTTTCCTTCCCAGTAGCAGTTTGCATTTTTTTTTGCAGAAGTATCTTTGTGTGGAAGATAGTTTGGAAGTTTTTGCTGGCTTCACGTTTATCACTTGTAGCATTGATGCCAGGAAATGAGATGGCTACTTTGGGTTGGTGCTGTGTGTCTTTTTTTGATGTTACTGTTGTTTTTTCCTCAGTTTACTCTCATATGATGTAGCCTCAATATTGAAAATCTACCAAGAGGAAAATAATCTAAAACTCTTTAACACAACCCACCTCCTCATCGAAAGGACAAAGGGAAAATAATCTGTGTGCTTAGAAGTGAATAGGGGATCTTTAGCACACGAAGTCCTTATTTTCTCATGTTTTCTTTTGAATCCTCACGGAAAGCCTGACTCACGGTTCAGCAGTGGGGAGAAAATTTCTTGCGTTATAAAGGATAATTGGTATTTATGTTGCTGGAAAGTAACTGTTCAGTAGCTCAACAGCCTTTTCCCCTGCCGCAAAGGTGTGGATGGTTTGTTTAATAGAATTCACTTAAGTGAATTTTTATGTATTGCTTTTCTTTGTCTAAGATGGACGAGGATTTTATTTGATTGGATTTTGGGACAGTTCAACCTAAATAAGAAAGGCTGCATTGTACATGGTCCTAGCTAAGATTTTAAACATGGGAGCTACTGGTAGTGTTCTACATTATATGTAGTTAATTGCTACTTGTTGGCAATACGATTGAGTTACTGCTGCAATGAGACTGCTAACTTATGTGTAAACCTTAGCCAGAACTTTGCATTAGATTCTTTCATTTAAAGATTTTTGGGCAAAGTTCTTGATTCTTTTGTTTTAAAAAGCATTTTTGTGTAAAAAAGTACTGATCTTGGTTATGGACTTCTGAAAACTCTTGATATTCCTATGACTAATCTTTGGCCTGGATTTGGACCAAYTTATCAGCAGCTAAAAGATAAAAGAATCTTTACTATTTGATACCTACTTAATGGTGACATCCATGTCATTAATTTAATCTCAGTCTGTTTTCTCTCGCGCAGATGTTCACATTACAAAATCATTATCGTCTACGAGTAATCAGCACTGCTATTGGAAATGCCAATATAGTAATTGGGATTTAAATGGGTGCCTGAAGTCTCATCTCATTCCAGCGACRGTCTTTCCAAATGAGCAGTAACGGGGACTGTATGAGGAAGCAGAGTTTTGGTGCGACCGATAGGTCTGTGCTGCAAACAGAAAACTCTCCGGCCTGACCGTTCACTCGCTCGGCACCAAGGCTTCCTTCACTGCACGGGTGTTTTTAATGAACAGCGTGGGGGGTTGAATCCTTATGACTCGGTTATTTCTCAAGTGAATTGGAAGTCTGCTTCCACAGTGAATGTGAATTTGCAAATCATTTGTAGTGGGAGTCTGAAGTAACGTAATTGGGCAAAACTTTCAAATGATCAGATGAAATTTGAGCAAACTTTGCGAACGGATTTGCATTTGATTATGGAAAGATTAAAGGGTTATTTTCCTTTGGCTGAAAATTTAGGTGGAAATACACAGTGACTATGATAACTATTAATCTATTGAAGTATGCACACTTTTTTTTTTTTTTCCTTTTCAAGTAGAATTTGAAAAAGTACGAAACAGAGTCACAGATGGTTGAGGCTGGAAGGGACCTCTAGAGATCATCTAGTCCAACCCCCCTGCTCAAGCAGGGGCACCTAGAGCACGTTGTTGTGGTGAGACAGGGATGGACATCCTGCCTCTTGGGACCCTGGACTAGACACTACAAGGGAAATGTGCGCTGGGGCTGGAATCATCTATATTGTTGCTTTTAAGGTGGAAGGAGCTATGGAAGATGTGATGCCCAGCTGATTGACAAGCGTAGCTGGACCTATTTAGCTTAGAGAAAAGAAGGATGAGAGGGGATCTAATCAGTATGTATAAATACCTGAGGTATGGTTGTAGGGTGGAAGGTGCTAAACTGTTTTCCGTAGTGACTGGTGATAAGGACAAGGGGCAATGGTTTTAAGCTGAGGCACAGGAGGTTTCATCTCCAGGTGAGGAAGAACTTCCTWCCTGTGAGGGTGACAGAGCCCTGGCACAGGCTGCCCAGAGAGGCTGTGGAGTCTCCTTCTCTGGAGATCTTCCAAACCCACCTGGATGCCACCCTGTGCCATGTGCTCTAGGGGTCCCTGCGTGTGCAGGGGGTTGGATTGGATGATCTCTAGAGGTCCCTTCCAACCCTAAAGATTCTGTGATTCTGTGGATACATAGTGGTGACGTGCTTGGGAAATGGGGCAGGAATGGCTCTTCCTCAACAGATATCTAGACAAAATGTGCTGTTTTTTTCACCAGCCAAACTTCATTTTCCTTGCTATGTGGAGACAGGAGCCTCTCTCAACAGAGAGGAAAATGAAGCAATTCTGTCAGCGAATGAGGTTAGAGAGGAAGCTTCATTACAATTATTTAAACTGTTCACTGCTGCTTGGGGTAGTAACCCTGAGTGGGGATTATTCCATAATTTCTTGATAAAAGGCATTTTCCCTGATAGYGTGTTTAACAATTGCCTATTATAAAACATTTTGGCTTGCATTTTTCCTTTTTAACTCTACCTTCATTTCTGCTATTCATTTCCTTCATAAATTATCTAAACTGCTTTCAACAAACCCTTAGAGATCATACACCTCGAAGCTGAGTTCTATTTCTTAACTATCAGTCTTCTTCCAGAGAGCTGTCAAGAGGTAGTTTTATATTTGGAGAGATGGTTGTTTCACCTCAGCAAATATTCTTAGTTAAGCATTTTTCCTCTAGGCAGTTTCAGATGGTCTCCATTGGATCTTTAGTAACTTGCTTACCTGATATATATAATATATACATTTCAAAGTTGTTTGAAGTTGTTATTTGTAGTTTTGACACATATTGTAGATAGCCAGAGGCTTCACCTTCTGGAAGAAATGTATTTTTATTCTTTTTAGCATGAAGGAATTTGGAGTAAATTTGCTCCATTAACTATCTTTGAGTTAACGTTGTGAGCTTAAATGCTAAGTGTAAAATTGTTAGTAGAACATTCAGTCTAAATCAGCAAGGGCATAAAGGAAGAGGCATTTATTTAGGTAGCAGCATTATTTAAATCCAGTTAGGAATTATTGTGATTGGGATTTTGTATCCTTAGTTATGACTTTCTAGGTTGATAAAAYGATTCGCTTGAAGATTTTTTCTTTATTAATCCTTATTTACATTTACCAAAAATCGCTTTGTTAAAAAATTGCTTTGTTATGAGTTCTAGGAGTCTGATCCAGTGGTCTATAATTTAAAAAAAAAAAAAAGTAAAATTATTTCTCCAGTTAAATTTGTTTTGTCTTTCTGTTAAGAGCAGAGAGGGATGTTCTGCTTCTTCCTAACTCCTGCTTCTGCAAGGACATGGACTTTAAGGAGTACTATTCCCTCTAACCCATGTCATCCCTTTCTTTCCATTTAAGACACTTGGAAGATCCATTCCCACTGTGCAACTGGAGCACATACTGTAACTGCTCCTGTATCATTAATGTTAGTTATATTTGCAGTTATTCTGTCAACACGTTGACATAATGCAATCATAACTGTGTGCAGGTGTGCYCCTGCACTAAAAGCAAATTGAATCTGCCAAACAAATAATTTTTTTAATATTATTGTACTGTATTGGTGAAAAATGCAMTTTTTTGATAATGTTTAATAACCATTGTCATCTAGGTGATGTCYTTTGAAATCGTTTTAAGAAAAACGCTGCTTTTGTTCAGGCCTCATCTGATATTGGTGAGCGAGCAATGGTACTATCCTTTCATCATATTAATTTTTCTAGTTCTTTTACATCATCTTTCAGTACGTATGTTGGTGGCGTTGTGTGTGTATGTATTTCTAATGGGAAATGCTTTTGGGGAAGCCTCCTCTGAGTTTGGACCTCAGATCCACGCCTTGTAGGATATCCCACTGACACAAACAGGGGTTTACATTCAGAGATTTCAAGTCTTATGTGTTAGAGTTTATACCTACGAAGAAATGTACCAGATTTCATTTTAAATAGCTGGTTGACCTGTTCCACATGTTTGAATGGGGAGGTGTTCATATAAGAATAATGTCTTAGTAGCTAGCATACTATCTGAAAGTTTTATGGTTACATTTTTTTTTGTTACTAATGAAATTTTTAGCTGTTATTGTTAGTAGAATTATGTCTTGTACATGTTTTCCATGGAAACTGTGTTTATCCTTGTGTTTCCAAAAGTGAAGTGTGAATGTGTGAGAGCTCTACACATGCACAACTATAAAGGTACATAATATGGCTGCTGCTACTTTTTCTTAAATATTTGCTAATATATGATTATTTTCAGCTCTCTATAACTTTACGTATCTTTAATTTTTAGACAGAAGTTTCCATGCTGGATATTCTCCTTCCAGAAAATTTTATTTTAGTCTAAAATGTTCCACAATTTCCAATAATGTGATTACTTCAAAAGAATTGTCTTAGTAGGAAAAAAAAAATCTGACATTTTTTTCTTGAGAAGTTCATGGTCCTCCGTTACTTAGAAATTTGGTATTTGCTTCTTAATTTGCTTCCACTACTACAAATACATACAGTGAAATACTTCATCTCACCTCACTGCGAGTACTCAGATTGAACTGATGTAATGAAGAACTCCATTAAAAACCCCTAAGGAAACGCGCGATTCTCCTGTCAGAGCAGAGTCTGAATAGAGCTGTTAAATAGGATTGAGGCCATATGTTGAGGACAAGGAGGAAAAACAGTATCAGACATGCATATTTAATTTCTGAAGGCGCTTTCAACTCAGATCATGAATAAAAACATAAATTCCATAAACAGCCATGCTGGGGGTTACTTGGAAGAAAAATATTTTGGGCAAATGAAAACAGGTCTAAGCTTCTGGGCTGCCTGGCTCTGGGAAGAGCAGGATTTTGTGCTGCCTTGAAATCTGCTGCAGAAGCTCTCAGTTTAATTAGCTTAATGCACGCTCAGAAGTAGACTGAGGATGACAATCATTTTTTGAAATTTGGTTCTGAAAACTTAGAAGTATTCTTTAATATAGTAATTATTAAAAATATATTTTATTAATAACTGACAAAATAGTGTTACATACAAAAATAAGTCTTTTTGAATAAACTATATGAATAACAATAAGTTTAAATAATATTTTTCACCAGATTACTTGCCATTGGTCCTTAAGGTCTAGCAAAACTATACATGGTTGCAGTCATTTTGCTTCTTAGGATAATACTGGATTAACCCAAAGAGACTGTTGTTGCATGGTCTTCCTTAACAGCAAGGACTTTCCATCTGGGGACAGTCCTAGAGTCACAGAATGCTTGAGATTGGAAGGGATCTCTAGAGGTCATCTAGTCCAACCCACCTGTACCCCCTAGAGCACGGGGCACAGGATCACACCCAGGCGGGTTTGGAAGATCTCCAGAGAAGGAGACTCCACAACCTCTCCGGGCAGCCTCTTCCAGGGCTCTGTCACCCTCACCATTTAGGAAAATTTCTTAAGTTTCTGTGGAACTTTTGGTTCTTCAGTTTGTGGCCATTTCCTCTAGTCCTATCACTGGCCACCACTGAGAAGAGGCCAGCACCACACTCCTCACTCCCTCCCTTGAGGTACTTTTACACACTGATGAGGAACCCTCTCAGCCTTCTCTTCTCCAGTCTGAACAGGCCCAGCCCTATCAGCCTTTGCTCATGGGGCAGGTGYTCCAGGCCCCTGATCGTCCTCATAGCCCTGCGCTGGACCTTCTCCAGCAGCTCCACAGTCAAAACCTAAATGCTAGCAGGAATCCTGCAGATTTTGAAGAAGGCACGAGAAGCCGACACTCACGCCTTAGGGCACAAAGCAATGGGGTCTGTGAGTTGGGATGCAGCACAGTTTATGTGCTGAAGCCCAAAGGACAGYGGTGGCGGGGCGCCCCGTGCAGCAGTGAGGGTCCCGGTGAAGCCGGCCTTCAGGAACGCTGCCCGGGGCGCTGCGCCAGCCGGGACAAGGCACCGGCACTGCCTTCACAGAGGCTCACTGGCCACCTCGGCCACCTCTGGTAATGCCCACAGGGCAGAGCTGGGCTTCAGGGACTGCAGTAAGCCAATTATGGACRGGCGTTTTGCTATGGTGGCGTTATGAGCGCTTGCAAGGTCAGAGATTTTTCTCAGGATGAGTGAAAATGTCATGCCGTAAGGGACCTTGCTGTGCTGGTGGATGCCTCTGGTATCAGTGTGGCCTCTGCTGCCAGTGTGTGTTTCTACATGTCTGTCTGTCATCAGATGCCTCAAGTAATTGAATCCAGATCGTGTTCAACCTCATGCATAGGGTAAAAGTTGACATAGGCTGTGAAGTGTTTAAGTAGCCAGAGTGGGATATCACAGAATCATAGAATCATATTTCAGTACTGTTATTGGTGAAGGACTCTGAAAGTGCATGGAAAATGAAATAATGCAAGTCCCACGAAAGACGATGCCCAGGAACACCCCAATTCTTCATCATTGACCAAGAAATTCAAGCCCTCATATTATGAATTTTTTTGAGGGAAGGAAGGACAAGCATGACAAAGGCAGTACGGTAATAATAAGAACCTTTATAAAGCAAAATGGCTTTTATTAATGTGCTGCAAAGCACCCAGGAGATTTTCTGTTCTCAAATGAAGAGGAAAGTGTGTGAAGTTCCTGTATGGTGACTGATTTCATGGCAATGACTTTGTAGTGATGTGAAAGGAGGGTGCTTGCCTGAAGTCTTCAGCAAGCCAAAGGGGAAGACACAGGCTCAGCTGTTGCATTTTCCAGGCATGGGGGACTCACAGACTGACGCCCTTCCTTCTTGTGCTGCCTTCCCAAAACCAAATGAAGCAAATGGTGTTGGGTGTGTGTGCGGGACGCCAGCACTCTGCTGACCCGGCCACCTGAGCCTCATCCTTAGGTGCATATTAATGGAGAGGAACGTCATCTCTAGTGGGGTGGTGATTTTTTTTTTAAAGACAGCTAAGAGGAAGAGCAGAAGAAGTACTCCTGGAGTATATTAATGTGAATGCTGTATATTTGCCTCCTAATGTTTGCATGGTTCCCCACCTCAGCAGAGGCAATACTCTTATAGTATTGTGGAGTGATTTTTTAAAATGTAAACTAATTTTCTCTGTAATCATTAAAATTTCTGTATTATTCCCATAGGACAGCTTGTACTCCAGGCACCAAATATGTACAGGATTTTATATGAAGATGTGCAAGCAAGCACAAACACAGGCAGTTTTGAGTGATAYTCTCTCTGTGTAGCTCCTACCTACTGTGAGGAGGACAGTGGACTCTSTTCTAATACAGAGAGGCTGCAAGAAGGTTCCTCTGTGGTCTGAGAGAAGGAAAGTAGTTTCTTTGATTAAGTACCTAAAAATCTCTTTTTTTTCTTGGTAATTTCATCACTTATCAAACTGTTCATGGCTTTCAACCGAACAGTTTTCCACGCTATTTAAACATTATTGGTGTTATTTGCAGTTTAAATTTAGCATAGTTAATTATTCCTGACAGAGGGATTAAATATATTTTTTTTCTCCTTCCCTCCATCCCAGTCCTCTGTATCTCTGCCATGCTGGGGGAGGCATATTCCAGCTGTGCACACTACTGGCTTCCCTATAGAATGCTACTGCATTGCCCAGCTGCTTTGGTGTCTTTGCACTGAAGTTTGGCGTCGGAGGTTCACATTTGTTGTAAGTGCAGTTTTGTGGTTTATACTGTGCAGATGAGCAGCGGAAGGCAAAGCCCATGTGTGCAAAAAAGRCATTAAGCAGAAAACTGCAGTGCAACTGCATTTGTTTGGTCAGTGCTGCCTTTAAGATTATGCTGTTTTAATAGTTACCCAGAAAATAGTCTTAGTAAAGCAAAAAAGTCCTGCAAGGTGGCATTTTTAACGTTTACTTATGACCACAGGGTAAATTTGGATTTACTGTTTGCTACAAATCCACAAATTTCTGTTTGTAAGTGTGTATTGGATGGAATTTTTTTTTTCCTTGTCTGTTCTGTGTGTTTTTAATAAAAAGGCCTAGGGGCTTTAATACATTAAGTAAGTTTAGAACTTTAGTCTTAMCACTAAAGCAAGTCTCAGTTGTACAGTGAGTTCTGTCTTGATGTGTTTTGATGTATAACGTGATTTAACAGAAACTGAACCTTTGACATTTTGCTGGTAATCGAGTTTTAAAATTGTGAAACTATACACACTTGAAAATGACCCATACAAATTCCATAATGTGTAGTGAATTAACACTCTGGGCTTTTTTTGTCATCATGTTAGGAACAGATTTTATATGATATTTCAGTTTGAGCTTCTTGCATGTTATTTAAAAGTGAAGAAAAACACTAACAAACCCAAAAATATGAGTGTTAAGCCAGAAGAGGTGAGAAAAGACAAAAAAAAAAATCTAGGTAAAATGAGAGGATTTGTCTGTCTTATACATACTGCACYGCAGCTTACTCCTTTGAAACACTGGACTGCAAACAGAATACTGCAAACTGAAATGCAAACAGAATATTTCTTCCATTTCACATAGGAAATCAGACCTGTAACTGCCTCTGGGTCATCAGCAGTAGTGACATGCCATTAGTATTTGTCTTCTGCCCTGGAAGATGGGGGGATGACTGAGGTACGAGGCAGATATTCCTTTGAGCTGGAGATGGGAAAATCCGGTTGTTCCAGCCTATCATTACTGGGAGGTGCCTGCGTAAGGGTTGCAGTTTACTTGTGGGTTTGGGGTTCACCACTCGACCTCAGTAATGTTATCGAACACGTGGATGTTACTGTAGGTCAGTGATGTAAAGAAACACTGCATCCCTTCACAGAAAGTGATGGGCACTTACAGAATCAGCACACAACCCCTAGGTGTTGGATAAATAAGTCAAAGTGTAGATATTTAATTTGTTGTTAATTAACCTGGAACAGCACACACCCCCCATTTTGGCAAAATGTGCTAAAAGCATTTGGCACATCTTGAAGTGTTTTTAAAATCAAGTTTTCCATTTCTTTCATAGAAATACYGTAGTTAACCCAGTTTCTGCTCTTGACGCATGAGTGGCTGGGTGATGATGAACTGTGTTATATAACATGCCCAAATTGTTGATCCAAAATTCTAGATAGTTAACTCTTCTGGGATCTTTTTTTTWWAAATTATTATTKTTTAWTTGTTTTATTTCTGTCCTGCTSTCTCTCTCCAATATTTGAAGTGATGCTGTGATGCTCTTTCTGCCAGTRCTTTGTGCCAGTGCAGAGAGAACTTAGGTACATCCATCTCCCCGTTTCTTGGGTATGGGAAGGGATTTAACTCTTCTGCACMGGTTCCCCAGATGGGATATTTCCTGCTTTTCCCTCTTTTGCCTCTAAATAGGTTTGTATCTTGCACTGGGATATAGTGAGGTAAGATTCATCAGCATCGCTGGTTCCATCTGCCTCCTCAAGAGAAAAAAATGCATTTTACCTGGGTGAGCCTTGCTGTGTCTTCAATATTCGTTGAGGAAGACGGTGTCTCCCCTTCCTTGCATATTTCCTTCCCRAGTTTCTGTTTGTCGCTGCTCTATCAATAAATCCAACACTTAGCAATACGGTCACAATGCAGAAGGCAGATGTCTCTAGTAGGAAACATGCTGTGATCCTGGAACCTTGTTTAATAAAGGCACAAAGTCAGCCTTTCATTACATTTTTTGCCTGTTTAGAAAGACCRGAAAAGCCCAAAGTATTGTTTATTTTTGTTACAAGGTTCGTGGTCGTTTATCAGCAGGATAATACAAAGCTATAACTCCATGGCTAAGCAAAGAATATGGTGATGCTTTTCTGTACATATCATCATTTTCTTTTCAGGTCGCGCTGCTCCTGTTTGTGAATCTGCAATTACACTTTGTAATTATCCATACATTCCGTCTGTATGGCCGCTTCCTATGGGAGTCTGTGCCTTTGTTGGTGGAGGGAGGGCAGCAAGCGAGACCACTTTCTCARTTTGCCAGGTAGGCTTCGGAGAGAGATGTGGTCTGTGGAGTCTAATGAGTGTTTGAAGAGAAGCATTACGTGCTGGTACTTAAAAGGGCAAGAAGAAACCCGAAGCAAAGCGAGAGATGCCAGATTCCTGCAAACATGTGTCTTTTTTGAAAGGACAGGTGAATGGGGTGTTTACCTGTGAGAAACAAAGCACACTAGTTTCTCATGAGAAAAATAGCAATTTTTGAGCATTTTTGTCAAAAACTTTGTAGTGTAATTCGATATGATTAACTGAAAGGGTGCTGTCAATGCTGCACTGCTAAGGTGCTTTCTAGTTGTGGGCAGCTACAGTTCTTCATTTGCATYGAGCCATGACATCTGAGCAGAAGAGTTTTAGAATATGACATGAATAGAGTATAGTTAATATTAAAGATTATTGRTAAAAAAGAGACAAAACATTATTTTTTTTGGAAAAAAAGAAAATAAGTTGTTCTCGGCCAAGTGTGTTCTTGCTGATCCGGATCGGAACCGCTGGCTGTCTGTCCCCTGAGTGGGGCGGTCGCAGTCCCGCTCGCCGGCCTTCCGCAGGCCCTGGCAAACCAGGACTTCTGCGCTGGCGGAGCTGCACAGATTTAACTGAGAGCAGCAGTAGCCGCCGTGCCCGTGCGCTGTTTGTTTATGTAAAAAGCTGTCCCTCAAGGACAAGCAAAAATAGTCGCTCTGCTTTTGTATATTAACTAATGAGGGATTTGAAAGAATGAACTGTGCTCTCTGGAAAAGGAGATTGAGCTGATCACCTCAGGAGACTGCTTCCCCACTGTGCTCTCCCACTGAATTTTGGGAGTTATTTTGCGAGTTGTTTTTCAACAGCTTGTGTTTTGACAAAGGCCAGATTTAAAGGAGGGTACGTATTGTGAGTATTGTCTGGAAGAAAAATACCGCTGGCCTCTTACTTCGTAAACAGAGTTGCTTTGGGGTGACTTTCCAGCACAAATAGAGTTGTTTGGGACKTGCAGAAAGGTGTGTTCACTCAGGCAAAACCAAATTAATCAAAACTTTGCTTGGGCTTTTGTGCCTGATCTGTTTTACTAATCACATCCCTGTTACCTTAGCATTTTAGAGACTTCTCATCTACAGGGAGGACTTACTTCTGCTTTACTCATAGGATAGGAAGCCTAGAGAGATCAAGGAACATGCCTGAGCTGCCAAAGGCTTTGGAATACGTTTCCCAAGTCCAAGAAAAATAYGAGAAATGCTGAACCGTTGTTTTGTTCCCTTTCTCCTTTCCAGGTTGAAAGTGGGAGTAAAGCTGCAWCAGTATCTGTAACCAAGAGGGGTGAGGTTGCTAAAGCCTTAAATCAAGTTTGTTTGTAAGCTTTACTTGTGCTCCACTGGTTACTGGATTAAAAGCAAAGACATGTGTAAGATGTGCTTTCTTCAGTGTAGTCTACGTCCTCAGTGATACAGCAGAGTGCGTATCTGTAGCCTGATACAGGCAAAAATACCATGGTTCAAGGGAAACTTTTACCTACTTTTTATGACTTCTGATACAGTGCCCTCGTTAATCTAGCAGTTATCCAGCATCATTCAGAGGGCAAAATATGAATTGGTGCTCTGGAAACCACCATGTGTGGCCTGTAGTGGGTATGTCCAGGGACTCTGCATTTCTTGGGACTGGGTTTTGCTTGTGTGGGTGTCATTCTGCTTGTGTTTCTTTATAGGGCATCAAAACTTGTTGGTCACTAAGTGTGAATAAGTGGGATTAGTTCTTGCAGCGTGGCTTGGATTGCGGGAAAGTAGAACTGGATTTATGTAGCAGTGTGTATAAATTAGCAGTGGGCCTTTCCCTTCCCTTCCCTTGCGCTCGTGAACAGCTGCTGTTCACAGCAGATGGGCTTCCCGGCACTGCCTCATCCAGCCTGCCAGGAAGATAGGAGCCACTTACCAGTGCTCYCTCAGCACGTACCATGGCTGTTTCTGCTAATTAAATTGGGTAGTGCTTGCTTTATTCTTCACAGAGGAGCCTTTCTTTGGTCGTGCTCCAAGTGCATAGGGTGTTATCAGGCTCTTGAGAGGCGACGACACCGTCCCTACCCAGGGAGGTTTGTGGTGGGTCCAGGTACTACCTAGAGGGCAGCTTTTTTCTTCCACAGCCTCCCTGCTCCTCGAGTCCCTGGGCATCGCTTCCTCGGCGTCACGGTGCGCGCAGGCTCGCTGCTCTGCTCTGCGTCTCGGGGCCCATGTGCTGTGCGAGACAGTCGTGCAAGAGGTGCTCCCTCCACACTCTTTTTCCAGCCCAGTCTGCATTACAGATGTGTCTGCTTTCAAAACAAGCGAAACTTGACCGAGGTTGAGCCAGGCTGTTTGGTGTGAGCAACGTCTTATACGTGTCTGTATCTTCACGTGTGTGCCTTGGGCTCTTGCTGGCACTGCCCTCATCCCAAAGGGGCTCTCCCGGGCCCAGGCGTCACTGCCTGGCAGGAAGGGCCCCGGTCCCTCGGCGTGGGGGTGCTTGATGGAGCTGCCATGTGTGGCAGGTGGGAGAGCTGCCAGCTCCCTTCCCCTGGCGAGTTTTGTCAGCCAAGATGACAAACACCCATTTTCTTATACCTAAAACCCAAGATAAAACTAACTAACTGGAGAGCTTGTCTTGGCTCAGAGCTAGGAAATGCATGGTGCAAACTCAGAAATACACGTGAGCACCCGGTGTTGCTTGTGTCTGCATGGCAGGGCTGCAGAAAGGAGTGAAAGGGCTGGGACGGGGCAGTGCTGTGGAAGCTGTGTGTGTTGGGCTGTGCCCTTGCCAGGGTGCTCAATGGCACGGGCGCTTTTACCCATCGCCTGCAAATTGAAATGCTGCTCCGACGTTGCTTGGAAGGACAGAGAACAGTCTGAAGCTGGTTTCGGCCCTTGCTGTCTCTTCATTTTTTTTGGCAGATAAAACTTAACCCACCTAGGTTTGTAGAGCAGCATGATTCGTGACGTCTCCTGACAGGGTTTGGTAGGTTTAGTTTTGTTAAGGTCAAAAAATAACAAAACACTCTTCTCATTTGTCCTGCATAACACTGATTGTGCAATTGTTTCCAACAGTTGTCTTATCTGAACCCAGTAGCTTGTTGAGGAGATTTCAGTAAACTTTTTTACTGGATTTTTACTGCATCCTGTCAGCATAGCTTTAGGAAAATGCATGGCTCCTTAGTTTGCTCAGAGAGATAAAAAATAGAGGGCTCAAATTAATTTTCACTCACAAGATGAATGTGAGGGAATGTGGCACGCTCCTCCGTGTTATCAGTTATTTATAGGGTTTCTTCAAGTGAAATATTCTTTACTATCTGATTACCAGAGACTATTCACTTCGGCACAAAGCTGCTCAACAGGCTGATCTTACATCATTGCTGCAGTTTGTTGCTTGGCTCCAAAAGGAAACAAATAGTAGCAGTAATAAGAGAAATGCTTTTACTGAAACAATCCCTCTTTCCTTTTAAGCGAGGCCGTGCCCGTAGTGTCTTTTGTAATGTGCTGTCAGCACTGGCACTGGGGAAATAACTTACTTTCTGGAACATTTTCTTGACAGGCCAGGGGAAGGATGTCTCGTTTGGGCATCGTGCCCTCTTCCCAGGACCCATTTCCTGCTGCAGCTGAGGCAGAAAGCCCACGGCCAGCGTYGCCTGGTCGCCGGTTGCCCTGGTTCAGGGAGTGCTGCTTAAGAGACAAAAAATAATTTAAAAGGATATTAACRGGGAAGGAAAAGTAAGTTTGGATGCTATTCCTAAACAGGCTGAAGAATGTCTGAAAATACATGAAGGATTCAAGTACGTTTGATGTAATTTAACCTGCAAACTCATTTTATCTGTCACTGAAATCTCCACGAAAGTGAAATACAGCAGCCATTTAAAAAGACACAACTAATTCATACAGCTGCAGAGGACAGCAGTTGAAATATAATGTTTAACGGGAGAAGGATGCGTCAGTTTGGTTTGGGTATGTTTTCCTGAACAAGTTGCCTTGATTTGAGTTTATAAGTGAGTTTTTAGTGAGTTTTTAGGCTGGACGTATGAAACATAGTATTTCCTAGAAGCTGTTGTTCATTTAGCACCGGTGTGATGCTATCTCAGAAGGAAGACTGGTGTTACGGGTGCGTATTCATGTGAAACATAGAAGTCTCTTTGGGAAACAAAAGCCAACTCTGGGTGATTCTTGAAATCCCTCAAAAACGCTGGTGCCTCCAGCCGGGGGCTGGAGAGGTGAGCCATGCGTGTACGCTTYGTGCTGCTGTTTAAATGGCACTTGCACCCTTTTAAACCTGCTTCTGCAAACACMGTGTTATAACGATAAGGTGCCGACAGCTTTTTCCAGCCAGAAGCTTCCCAAATATACACACCCAAGTCTCTGCTGCCGTGAGGTACTGGGAGCGCGGGCCGTGCTGCAGACGAGCAGCTCAGCACGTGGGGGGCTCAGCCCTTGCCCGGGGGGCTGCAGTGCGACCGCCTTCCTGGCGGAGCCCGTCCCGCCGCCGCGCTCGGGCCGCCCCGTGCACCGTGAGTCCTCCCCGCCGCGGCTGGCACGGGCGCTCAGCGGCCACGTTCACCCTCCGCCCCGCCACGTCGCTGCGGCTCTGCTGGGGCTGGAGCCCAGGAGCCTCCTCGATGCCTCGTGAGGAGCTAAAGCGCCTCTCGCCAAGCTCATCTCCAGGTTGATCGGCAGCTCAGACACAGTCTGACCCTGCAGGTGCTCCTTTCGTAAATATTTTCTTGAAACGCTCCTCTGTGGGATGCCTTATGCCAAGGGCTACCCCAGGAAATGCCCCCATAGCTGCAGTCTTGTTCTGACCGAGCACCCAGAGCGAGCCTGCAGCATGTGGGTCTCTAAGGGAGCCAGCGCGTGGCCGGAGGAACAGACTCCATGCGGTGGACAGAAATGGAAACAAGCCCACAGCTAAACTGCAACATTTGCATTTTCGACGATGCTTTTGAGTTGTTTGAGATGTTACTGAGATACTGCGTTGTAAAAAATGGTATTTCGCTTCTCCTTTCAGTTCAAGTTCCTCCAGTTATTTGTGAATCACTGAGGCTTGGTCCTGACTAATGATTTCACCATACGTGGTAAAATTTAGGTTTTATTGCGGGATTTGAGGACACTCTCTGGCTGCCACTTTTCTCTCTTAGATTCTTTTTTGCATGGGCACTTTAATACCGAATCTTCAAATATTTAGGAAAGGTGAATTTAGCTGGCTGGCTAGCTAAATATACCATGAGAATCTGCAACTTAGGTAACGTGCGAAATAGTCAAAATATTTTCCRTGTGCTGTTTGCATGAGCTTTGTGTGCTGGCATCTTCCTCTCCCTTTACTTGGATTTAGGCCTGAGGGTGAGAACAGGAGGGTTTGATGTTTCCATAGGCCCCCTGCCCATTCCTGCGCCGCGCTGGCCTGAGAGGGTAGACCCCTCACGTAGCCCCTCTGGAGCTGGCAGAGGCTCCTCGCAGTGCCTGGGGAAGGGCCTGGCCCTTCCCGTGCCCGCTTGGTGTCGATGGGGAAGGTTCTGAGTAACAGAACGCGTCCGGACGGCTGGACCTTGGCAAGCTGTTATGGGTGCAGGCTGCCCATGGCTGGTGGGCTCCAGTGCAGGGCTGTCRTCTTCGTCCTCTGCACCCGTGCCCRCTGCAAACCCGGAGCCTGCAGCTGTGCCAGTGTGAGCGAGTGCAACCAAGTCACCTTTGAACGTGCTCGTGGGGTCACCGTCTCAGTGTGCGTGAGAGGCAGCTGTTAAGTATTGAAATTACATCACACTGTGAGAAGCACAGCAGTCTCTGAGCRCTGTATGGGCTTACCCCGCACGCCTGCTCCGTCCTTCATCACGTCCTGCCATCCACCTCCAAGTTGAGGACTGAGGCTCTTGAGCAAAGTTCATTGTGTGCCAAGGGGGAGAGCGCTTTTGCAGGGACACACAATGCTCGCTTAGAGCAATCAGGAGGTATCAGTATCTTTTTTCATTTGATGCCTTAAGAGCAGGCTTAATGCTGACGCTTCAGTGCACTAGCTTTTAAATATTAAGGTTTGAATGACCTCTGTGTTTTGGTGCTCTGTAATGCTGTCACAATTACGTACTTTCTACCCGAAGCAGCACTGGTTGCCAAACATGCCCGYGTGGTAGAGTTGCTTCAGCACTGCGGGGTGCCTAACTAGGTTAGCAGAAATGCTGAAGATGTGGAAAATGTATCAGTGGTCTRTTATATCTATTGAGAGATGTAACTATTTAGTAACCACAGGAGAATTTCCCTGGATGCTAAAGTACTGAGACACATTTTTTGAGCATCTCTTAGGATGGGGAGACAAGCCAAAATGTTGAAAGTGGARATTCTGGGCTTATAAACCAAAAGTAAAAAGTTGTAAGGCTGAAAACATGAAGGCAAATGGAAGGCTGAAAATGTGAATGTAARTAGGGAGCTAACCTTACAAATAAAGTAGAAACTGTAGATAAAAATACTGCTAGAGAAAAGATTTGGGGAATGCRTGCAGCACCCCTCTGTAATCATAACGGTTAGCAAAATATTAGGGGCCAAGAGAAATGTATCTTACTCTGTGTATGTGTGTTTATATTGTCTTTGTATTATACTTGCTCAGCGGTATGTGCTTTAGGATAACATCACCTCATACAAAATAGTTTTTTTGTTATATAAAGCACTCTGAAAGCATTTTGGAGGGCTGAAGTCTTGGACTAGTAGCACAYTAATCACTCTCCTSGAGTTTCTTGTTCCTTCTGGTAGAAGATACCATGTGTGAAGCTTTGTCTTCCAGACATGAAATGGGCRGAGRGGAACCTCATGAAAATCAACACTGGGAAGTACCAAGTCCTGGGGAAGAATAAGCCCCTGCCSTAGTGCAGACTGGGGGCCAACCGGCTGGTCAGCAGCTCTGCTGAGAAGGGCCTGGGCTCCTTGTGGATGATGCTGGTGAGCCAGCAGCAACATGTCCTTGTGGTAAAGAAGGCCAGAGGGGCCCTGGGCTGCACTAGGCCTGCAGTCAAGACAGGTGATCCTTCTCCTCAGCCCTGGGGAGGCTGCCTGGAGAACTGGCCCCCCGGGACATGTACCTGCCCCTCTCCTTAGCCCTAAGCGTATYCTAATTTGAAAAGCTGGGTGTACAGCAGTTCTGTGTTTGTAGTGAGCTGCAGGTATCCATGTCCCTACGAAGAAGCAGCAGGGTAAGGGGAAGACTTCATTCTCCTTTCTTTTATATAACCCCTGGGAATTTTTAACCTGATGGAATATCTGAAAGCATCTGAGTTGTGCTACAAGTGAGATTTTAAGCCGATCATCAGCTGCGCTGGTAAACAAAGTTTTTTAACCTTGGAAGACTGATGTTAAGAAATGCATATGTGGTGTCAGCATACAGTGCTCTGTTTCCTGTTCCAGAAAAAAAAAAAAAAAAAAGGAAGAAGCTATATAAAATGCTAATAATCTCGCTGTGGTTTCGGATAGACTAGACTTGAGAGCCTTGAGTATTTTTCCTTTTCCCTTTTAACTGCAATTTTGTTATTGTATTGCTGCCCCCATCTCTGCTAAATATGGCTTTTGAAATGTAAATCATACCATGTTCTCAGAGATGCATATGACACCCTCAGCACTGCTCCTCTTTGCACTTCAAAGAGCCGTGTGGTCACACTTTGCATCTCAGCAAAATCGCAATATTTCCCTTCTGAAGATCTGCTTTAATGTGTACAATCAATCCCTGATAATGTGTTTTGGGTTTTTGTTCCCTGGAGTCTGTTAATTTTAATGTTGCTACAGGTCATCAGGAAACATAATCTCTTCTTTTTTAATTTCTCAGTGAGCRCGCCTGAGGGGAGACAAACGCGAGAGAGGAGAGACAATTGAACATCGCTGTCGGCTGAGACCTGAAAAAATGGTGCTGGATGAACAGAGGATTAGAACTTAATTGTGAAAGGGAAATACTGTCTCGGCAGGCAGTTTGCTTCGTTTCCACATTCATCATGGCCCCAGTTCTCTGGCTGGATGGTTGACGGGACTGCCCCACACTTGCTACCTGGGTACGGTGCAGATCCCTCGTGTCTACAGCTCGAAAGACCTGGGTTMAGGTGGGAATCGGATGATGTCAAGTACAGGAATGGAAAGAGAAATGGACTCTGACAAGCTAAGATGGAAGTGACTTGGCAGCTTCAAGCTCGGCAGTTGTCTCCAGTAAGGACAGGTTAAGATTGGAGTCACAAGCTTCCCTGGGAGTGCAGTATGCAGGAAGCTGGTTTTCAGGCCACAAATGCTTTCACAGGTAAGGACTTCTGTTGTTCTAATTCAGCTAATGACTTTGAGATACTTTACTAGAGTTTAGCTGTAGTTAATGCCTTCTAGTATATGAAATTGAAAGAGGGTTTGGAAATGCTTCACTTCAGGAACAATTCAACACTTGTAGTGTTAACAGTGAGCAACACAGTTTCTAGATCCATATTTYGAGCCCTCTGAAATGGATGGTGCTATGCCTTCCCTAAGCTTTGCTCATTAAAGTACTCATTAACAGCTTGACAACGAATGGCCTCCTGGGTCAGTTGGGCCCACTTATGATGTATAAAATGTAGTCTGTTAAGTTGCTCCTATATTCAACGTGGGAGTTTGGGGAGGGCAAAGAATGGGCAGTGTTCATCTCCAGGGGCTTCTTGGGAACATGGTCACTTGGAGCTGTGACTGGTGACTCCTGCTTTGTGCTCCCTCCCTCACCACCACCTGTGGTTGCAGCACCTGACAAAACCAAAGGGTTTAAATGATAATTGTTTCAGCTGATGCCAGTGTATTTCCCTGTAGATGTGTTGAATATGATTTAATAGGAGAGAGGGTGCCACAGTGGTGTGTTTTTCTGAAAAAAAAGCTCCCTCTAGTGTAAACTGCACTGGAATTCATCAAGCACTTTGAGTGTATGAACTGTTCTCTAATTTGAGAGGTGGGAGAAATGAAATGGGGATCAGAAGATCTTGCTGCTTTGTTTCCACATCTGSTCACCAGCTGATATCCTGTATAAAACAGCTAGCGAATCCACTGGATATTTCCCTTGCTTTAGTAGGGCTAGTTAGAGTGCTGGTACCACAGTCAAAGTAAGTGATGTCTCATTTCACATTTTTTTTCCCTTTGGAAGAAGTTTGTTGGATTGGAGGAGCACCATTTTCTGCCTCARGCATTTTGGTGTTCTAGGAACACTGCAGGGAAAACCAACAAACCTGTTTCTTTCCCCAAGGGGCCGACCCCACTTCTGTTTGGAAGCTCAGCACCCTCTCAGAGCACTCGCCGCAGCTCCTGCTGTGCTCCAGCGTTTTTGGGCTTGCCTCCATCTGCCAACCCTGAGCTCATCTCTGTGACTCTTCACTCCTCTGCTTTTCATAGAGTTTGGATATCTGTTCCCCTCTCTGCCAGTCCTAACTTTTGTGGCTCTCCCCTTGGCAGAGACCCTTATGACCCTTATTACTTTTAGCACTTTTTTTTGGTATTATTTCCTGTCCAGTTTGACACTCTTCTACCACAGCACCTGCTATTCATTAGCTCCGAGAAGACAGGGATAGTTGGCATCTCGAGCAGTCAACCTTCTTCCTGCTTTAGAGTGTCAGGAAGCCGTTACCTCCTGACTGCTGCTGGGTATGGAAGGACCAGCCAGGAATGCTGCACAGAATTCAGGAAGATGAAAATGTGTGAAGGAGGCCCAGGACAGCACTTACCGCCTGCTGACAACCCAGCAGATCTGTGCCTGTTTTGGAGATCCTGCTTCTTGCTTACTACRTTTGTTTAATGCATCCAGAGATGAGCAGTGGGTAGATGAGTTTATCTCATAGAGCGYGTTGCCCCCATTTAGGAGTTGCAGTAGAGCTGCAATGGCAGGTGCATATCGTTGCTGCTTTGGTCCTTGCTGCGCTGCTTCTCTTGCTGGAATGCTGGTTGTAGAAGGAAGCAGCACAGCAGTATCTCAGATGTTTCCTAGCTGCAAGGGCAGAGCRGGCATGACCACACGCAGAAGGCAGCACGTTTGTGTCATCCGTGTGTACGGAAAGCAGCGCTGATGTCTGAAACTCGAGCAGCGTCAACACTGGATCTCGCAATGCTCAGGGATTGCAGCTATTGCAACAGTTGGAGTCACTGCCTTCAATTTACACCCGAGCACAGTGCTGGTGAAAGAGGACAGTGCTTCTGTGTAGCCACCTTCTGGGTCTGTCCTCAGCCTCCTTTCTGCCCTGCTAATACCTGGGGCCTGCGAGGCTGGTAGTTAAGGCTAAGAGCGGTTTTGATCCTGTCTCTGTGTCATTTTGCCAAGGCTGCCCTTTCTTTTGTGGATGGCTTCTCTTCCAAGAGATGAACTGATCCAGGCACTTCAAGGTGTATTGTCAAACAGCAGCTGATGGTAACAGCTTTCTCGCTGTACTGACTGAATACTAATTTCAGTAGATCATGTAGGTATAATAGGATTACAGAATATGAAGAAGGAAGTGGAAATGTTCCTAGGTTTGATYAGGAAAGAGGTAGTTGAATGTATGGTGGTGACAGTAATCATTTAAAAAAAAAAATGAGGAGAGAGAGCTCGGCATCCTTCAGAAGAAAAACAGGACTTCGGAGTGAAAACAAGAAGCCATGCAAGCCCCCCGCCACTGCGTTTCATGCAAACAAACCTGCAAACAAACAAAACTGATAGGTAAGTTTCCTTGAAAAACAAATCTAAGAGAAGAAATTGAAGTGTTGGCAATATTTAAAGGAGCCAACTTTTCAAGCCATAATTAAGAGCATTAAAAGCACAAATAAAATGGCTACCAATAAAGATAAATATAGGAAGAAACAATTAAACTTGTATGTTTGAAAATTGAGGAGGCCTCATACACAAAGTGAAAGCTAACCACGTTGCCACGTTGCGTTGATGAGAGTAAATTATTAGTAGAAAGATGCAAGGACCAAATCAGATAGGCCAAGGCCCAAACACAGTTCAACTGAGAAAGGACAAGGGTAACAACAAACGATGCGATATGTACGGTAGCAGTAAGWAGAAGACTGAGTTTCTGGACTGTTAATTGACCAGAAAAATCAAAACTGATGATACGAGTGCAGAGAGGCATGAGTAACTAGTGACTTCTTTCTTCACTAGTTTTTACCTATAGGGTTATCTATAAACCAAGTGGTTAAGAAAACTAATACTACTATGAAAAAGGTAGGAATTCTATCTRTCTAAAACAGGAACAGAACAGGTTATAAAATAACTAGGTATTTTTGAACCAGGTGGTGCTTCATAAATTATTCCTGATATAAATGGTGAAATAGCTGAAGCCATTAGCTGAAACAAGTGGGGATTACARTGGAGACCATTTGGAGGACAGCCCAGGTTCAAAAAAATACTGGGCAAATGTTGCACCTGTACGTAAATTTTCCTGGGTCCTACTTTTTCCCTGTTGGAGTAGATAGCTTATCTTACATTCTTGGAAAAGAATCTGGACCAAACAATCAACTGATTCTTTTTAAATAGATGGAAGATAATAATGTGATAAGCAAATTGGCATGATTTTTTCCCCCAGAAAGTACCTTGTCAGATGAGTCTAACCTCTTTGTGAATAAGTAGCATATCATTTTTTTTTAAGGCTTTTCCTTCTTTCATAAATAAAGCGGTAGTATGGACTACAAGAAAATAGTGTAAGGAAGGTGGGTACACACTTGGAAAGCTCTTCTCAGAATAATTATTAGTGATTCCAGTCAAACTGGAAGGATATGTCCAATGAGATTMTGCCCAGGATCGCCTGAAAATATTCAGTATTTTAATTAATGACTTTAGATGATAGAATCTGCATGCAGAATTTCCAGATGACACTGAGCAGGGAGGGGATGTAAGCCCTTTGAGGACACGATTATTATGCTTTATTGGAGAGCTGATCTAAAACAAATACGATGCAGTTCATTAAGAACAAGTTCTAAATTGTGGTTGGGCAGGAATAATCATCTGTGCAAATCAAAATGTAGAATAACTGGTGAGGCAGCAGATCTGCRGAAAACAGATGGGCAGTTGCAGGAGATCAGAAGAGGGTTATGAATCAACGATACTATGCTGTAAACGTAATGCTGTGATGTATGGACAGGCGCCTGTGTGTTAGACATGCAAAGTAATTTTGCACTCTGCTTAGCATTTCTGTGGCTCGTGTAGTGTTTCTGCTCCGAGCAGCGCCCTCCAAGCCGGCTGGGAGCATCCAGAGCGGAGCAGCAGTCCAGACAACGTGACCGTGCAGCACTGAGGGAGCGTRTTCAGACTAGAGCAGCAATTCCCCAGCTTGCGGAAGGTATTTTTCCTAGGTCCCCAGGAAGCAGCTGGCCCTGTGCTGTGACGTGCTTGTTGCACGGTGCTGCAAGTGAGCTGTTCCCGTCACAGAGCAGTGCAGCTGAGGTCTGCTGCGCTCATCAGGACCGTCTTGCACGCAGGAAGCGCCAGCCCTTCTTGCTCAGCCTGCCTCAGCACTGGGCCATGCAAGGGTGACGAGTGGCGGGGGAATCGGGGACAGCCAGAGCCTGGGTTCTAGAAGCAGCTGCATTCTTCACCAGGGTTACTTTTAGTGTTGGTTTAGCAGAACAGCGTCACTCTGGAATCAGCTTTCCATCCGTGGGGACTGCGTGACACGGGGACATCCTGGATGGTGGAAAGTAGCAGATAAAGGGAATACTGCAGGATGGATTAGGGATCGCACTATGGAACTTCAGGACCTCCCAGRGTCAGTTTAGGTCCATCATGATTTTATTAGCTACAGCTCAGCATAAGCTCTGCCAGACCAGAGCTGACTCTTAGGTGTTCCTGCCCAGCTCACCTCAGGCTGGAGGATTTATTAGCTCGGCCACCAGGGAATCTGGAATAAATGTGAAGATGCCACCTTGTGYAGTGAACCACTACCCTTCTAGCACTGCTTCTATCACTTATTAATGTCTTTCTGTTGCGGGTTCATATCTTCTTCCCTAGGCTTTTCCCCGATTAATTTTTTTCTAYTCTAAATCTCACAATAATCCCTCTTGGCCTTTTGTCTCAAGATCACTGTCCCTGGAGCTCAACCTTGGGCCATTCCCAAAGTGYTTTTTTCCCAGGCTGGTTGCTCCTTGGCTTGGCTGTTGCACYCYCAGGTCCTACTTTCACAGAGAAACKGAATTCTTCTGTTTGGGCTTCCTCATATTGATAAGGATGCAGCTTGATGGAGTTTCTCCAGTCTCCCACACCTCTATAGGCCCACAGAATTTGGGATTTTTGTTGCATTTCCTGTTCTACCTGCCTTGCCTTCCTTACCTCTGACTTCTCCATTCATGTCCATATCCCCTCTCTCCTTTTATTTTGGTACTGAGACTTGTCCAGCCCTCTCTTTCATCTGGTCTCTCTTCCAGATTTCCTACACTTGTTGGAATTGTTCTTGGTTTTCACTGTTGTCCTTCACCCTTTCTTCTCTCTGGGCTTCTCTTACTTTCAAAACAACTCCAATTGATTGGTGTGTCAGAGATGCTGCCCCTTTCTGTGAAGACTCTCTCTATCCCAAATGTTTTTTCTCTTTTCCTCTGACTTCTCTGGAGTGTCTTTCTCCTCTTCAGATCTCTGCCACAATTGGTTATGTYGGACATTTCTTTCCAGGGAGACAGTCTGAGAGCTTTTCACTCTGTTTTTTTCTTGTTCATAGGTGGTGTTTTGGGTAGAGATGTTTCTGGCATGGGAATTGAACTTCCAGAATAGGGAGACTCCTTGTAGGGATTATACTGGAGATGAGAAAATTAATTATTCGAGCAGATTGCATATGTTACAGTTGGTCATTATTCTTTTAGAGAATGAAAGAGTGAAAGAAGATGTGATAATCATTAAAATTTATGGAAATTTCATGTAAAGAGGAAGGTAATAACTGTTTTCCAGTTCTGCTGGGGATAGAGGAAGAATAGACAAACTTATTGTGTTGGAGAGATTTAGGTTAGATGTTAGGAAAATCTTTCTAATGGTAAGAATAGTAAAGAACTGCAGCTGATTGCCTAGGGAGTTTGCAAAGTCTCTGTCACTGAAGGTTTTTAAGAACAAGTTGGACAAATATCTGTCAGAAGTGGTTTATGTACTGCTTGCTCTTGCCCTGGGGCAGGGGAATGGACTTCATGAAAGCACTTCCAGCCCTACTTKTTTTTTCTGTGAATCTATCATTGCTGCTTCCCTGGATAATAAATGTTCATTTTAAACGTGAGTAACCTACCTGCACTGCCCTATCTTCTTCTAAATGTTTAAGTAGATTCTGTTGAGCTCTTACAGTATTTGATAAAGGATGGATTAAGTGTCCCCTTTATTTAACGTCTTAACCCTTTTTGCTGAAGTATTGCACCACTGCCTTCTAACCTGCCCCAGCTTTCGTTATAACCTGCTTCTTTCAACATCTGATTTTTGKGAGGTGACCTATAACAGCATATGGTAGTATAGAAACATTGCAATGTTATAGAAATACTGCATTCTTCKGTTTCAGAGTATGCAAGTATTTTAAGAAATGCTTTTTACTGCTGTCAGATGGTATGTGTTTTAAAAGTAAATGCTCAGAATTACTAAAGATAAGCCAAAACAAAGGTCCATTTTTTAAATCAGTGTTTTCAATAAAATTCTGCATCTTCTACTTACACCAGCTATATATCTGATAGTATCTGATGCTGAAGATAGCCTTTTTCTTCTAAATTCTAATTGAGGCTCAATGTAAAACAGAAAACAGGTTTGAGACATCTTCTAATGAGTATATAATTAATATTACAAGCAGTTGAAAACTCATTTATACATTAACATAGTTCTACCACATTGCTGTTGTCATAATTTGCATGATTTTCAATAATAGATAAAAATTTAATTTAAAAAATATGACTTGAATAAGTAGTAGAACCTTCTCATTTCCTTCTGCCAGCTTTGTTTGCAGCTGCCTGTTGAAGTGAGTCTGCCTTCCTAAATTATCTGCAGTTTTCTTATAGCTGCATTCTTATTTTGGATTCTGCAGGTTAGTGTGTCATATGTATCATATAACTTTGCTGCCTCTTAGTTTTTGGGAGAACTGATAGCTTTTTGCAATAGCCCTTTATAAGCCTACAGATAGTAAGAGATCATATTCTGTTGTCTTCCCTTAGATGTTTTATTTACAGAATTCCTTTTTTTTTTTTTTTTGTGCAGAAACAGTATTCTTAGCAAAAGAACAGAGCAGAATATATAACCTCAATCTCTTATGAGTTTGTTATGTGAATATGTTACACTTAATAGCATTCAGTCGGCCTGTTTGTTGTAAGTACAGTAGTGAATACCCTGGAAATCTCCCTTTCAGGTGGAAGTGCTTCTAATACAGCCTTTGACAGTTATTGCAGAGTAATGACTGGTGAAAAGGAGGCCGCGTGCGAGGGATGGCGTCTGGGCACAGCGTGGCTCTCTTGCTCTCCGTGCCATGGGTGGCTACAGGAGCAGGGATGTTTCTCGCTTTGGATCGGTGAGGTCGGCTGTCGAGTTTTGATCCCCAACTYGGTGTAGGCGAAACATGACGTGTTCTTCTGTACCTCCTTTATCCTCAAGAAAACAGACAGTTCCTTTCAAAAGGACTGTTTAATCTGTAACAGGACAGATAAGGCCTTTGTTAATTGAACTGTTGTGTTCCTTGTGCCAAAGAGAGGCTTTTCACACAGACAAGGATTTCATATTTTCGGTGCTTGCCCTTTCAAATTTTAATTTAAGCAAGAGCAGAAGTATTTGCGTGTTCGCTTGGTTCAGAGCAGTGCTCCATACTTGCCCCCTTGCTAAGGGCAAGAGCTGCTCTGTGGCCTTCACCTCTGTAAGACGGCCCTGGGCAGCTCYTTCATGGGGAGCGCTGCGAGATGCAGAGGTAGAGAAGAGGCGGAAAGGGGACACCAGGAGTGCAGCGGGAATGTGAACAGGGTGCCTGGGAGTGGGGGCTGGAGGAACCTCCCCACACCTGGAATTAAGCCCCCTGAGATTGTGGGCTGCCGTGTCCTGTAGCACCAACCATATCAAGCTCCATCCTAATGTCACTACTCATACCAAGAAGTCTTTTCTTTCAAGTTTTAATCTTTCAATGATCATTAATATTTAAGGTAATTTAGATTTGATTAAGAAACCTTTTAATTTTTAGTCTAAGTGTACTCTTGCCTATATGTGTATGGTCCATTTATTCTTATGACAGTTATTTCAGATGCCAAATGAAAGCCTGTGAGTTGTACAGGCCAGGGCAAAAGAAGGTCCCCGTTTAGGAAAACATTATGGCCATTGCTGCTATTAAAATACAGTGCAATGTTGGAAATGGCAAACTGCTCCCCAAAGTCGTGCACTTAAGTTTTCATAGAGGAAACTGAACCCTGATTTCAGTGTTTACTCTTAATTAAAAGGCAAACTTTCTGAATGAGCAAAATGAATGCACAGTCCCTTCATCTAAAAACTGGAAAATAAAAGCAGGTGAAATTTGATTATAAAATTAGCAGTGCTTTGTGTTTAATTAAATGCAGTGATAAAAGATGGAATAGGAAATCCAGGTTATGCTTTTGGCTGGTTTGGGGTATTTTCACTACTGAAAGATCTTGCATTCATGATGCATCTGATAATGCATGAGACAGAGAATAAGCCTTTGGCTGCTGTTCCTTAGAGCTGAGTGAAGCCTACAGTAGGAGCAGTTACCTTTTTCTAACAGAGGAATCAGATAGATGTAATCTGGCAGAGCACATCTGTTTGCTGTGGCCTTATGCTCTGCTCGAGCCTGTGCTGCAGGTGTTTCATTTGCTAACGCTGGGCCCCAGCAGCAAGTGTAGGGTGAGGACGTCCCTCCCATTTTGTTAGACTTCAGCCTGTTCCGGAAAGAGACGGGGGGCCGGATGAGCCGACTGGCGCCGCGGGGCTTCCAGTGCAGCACGCTGCCCCGCAGGGGGAGCACGGTGGTGGATGCGTTCCCAGAGCAGCGCCTTCCCACCACTGCCCCCGCGACACTTGCCAAGGGCGGGACGGTGCCGGTTCGCAAACGAGGAGCAAAGCGGAACGGGGAGACTGCGCCAGCTCGGTAGCACGCCGGTACGAGCACGGGGAGGAGAAAGGGCAAGTAGGCTGGAAATGCGTTTCTTTACAAACCGGAAACCACTGAAAGATAAAGTATAAAACCCAGTTCATTTAAAAAAAACAACTGAAGGACCTGACTGTGTCCCTTTGGGAGCAGAGGAGGTACATCATCATACTCACTTCATTTTCAGTTGGCTCAGTGGAAACGTGAAAAATATTCGGAAGACCTTCCCATTCATGTTGTAATGCTGCTGGGCCTTGAACGAGACCTTTTCCAAGTGCTCAGTTCCAGGCAGGGAAGTTCTGCTTGAAACCTGTGAAGCTGAGTTTGGGGCAGAAGTCTGACATTCTGCCTCTTTTTTAAATTATTTTTTAATATCAAGCAGGCTCTTTAGAGTATATATAATTTTTCTTTTACCACTAAGCAAACAGTATGAAGTAATGCTATGTTTCTTTATCATAAGTACGAATGCCTATATAACTCAGTATTTGTAGTATTAGAGAGGATGAGTACACGAAGAAATGAAAATCTGTAGCACTTTTCAGTATACATGTTATAATGAAGAAGCCTAACAGCTATTGAGACGGTAATACCACACATGCAGCCAAATGTTTAAACTGTAGGTTTAATATTCCATCTCTTTTACATTTYGGGGAAAGGGCTGGGCTCCGTGGGGATTAATTTACTGCCCTTTTTTGTGGGTTTTGGGTGTTGCTTTTTCAGAGCAAAGCTGCTCACCCCGTGGGCGCAGCCCTCCCGACTCCCCCTGTGGATGCYCAGCTCGGGTGGCTGCCCGGGCTGCGTCTCCGTGGGCTGGAGCTTGGCTTCCCCCCGGAGCTTCCCTAGGAAGCAGCCTTGGGCGCGCGCGGCGCCTCTCCCAGGGTGCTGCCCAGCCCCTGCTCCAAGCCCTTTCCAGAGGGATCCTCCTGCGAGCTCCTGCTCAGCATTAGCAAATAAGCAAAATGCAGTTTCTACCAGGATGGTTGCTTGCTAATAGGGTGCAGCCGTCCAGTTCTGCCAGTCTGCTGCAAACACCCAAAGATACTTCTTCCCCTTAGAGAACATGACACAATGTATCTGATGTACCTATAAAAATACTTTTGCTTTCCAAGTTCTATCATGTGTAAAGCTGTTTTAATGTAGGGCTTGGAAACTGCTGGTTTCTAACAGAACATGCCCTGGGCAAGTGCTCTTTAATAGTCTCTGGAGACCCTAAACTTGGCTTTTTGATACAGAAAGATTCCACTCATATCACGTTCTAGGCTTTCCCTGTGACTTGGTAGTCACTTTGTTATAATGGGATTGTAAATCTTACCCAATAGTTGGAGCAGCTGAACCCCCAAGCTCTTTTTTGAACGTTTTCAAGATCCGTTTCMCAGTGTTTTGAGCTGAGGTGTCTATATGGAGAGGGAAGAAGGGGAGAGCCCTGCTCTTTGCAGRTGCCTGCCCAGTTGTTAGTTCTGGCAACAGGAAGGAGTAGGACTGCTCTTTTCAGCAGCAAGTTGCCATCAGATGCCCTTAACTGGCCTATGAAACTGTCTAAACCTGTGCAATTGCAAAGGTTTGCATATGTTGTCCTATGCAATTGCAAATACCCTCCCCTCCTGAAGGACTGGAAACTTAAAGCATTTTACATTAGTGTTTTGGAATGGATTCTTCCGTTTGCTAAGGGCCATTTTCTGCYGCATAGGCATGTGGTCTCAGAAACAGCTGGGGAAAAATGATTCCCTCACAGGGGAAGTTCTTGATGCAAGCAAGCGGATGAAGGTGGCCTGACTGCCCCCTCGCCCTTGCCTCACACCCTTGAAGTAAGTTGGTGGCRGTAGTGGAAGGAATGTGGTCCGGGCTGCCTGACCCCTGCCTGCAGAAGGCATTCACTGGGTATCAGTGTAGGCTCCTTACTGGCAGTTTATTGTGGGCCAAGTGGCYGAGAGTCAGAGGCTACAGGCTGTAGTAAAGGACTGAGGCTGCAGGAGAAGGTTGTGSTCTCTCAGAAAATGGCTTTGGTTCCAACAGACTGTAAAAATGACCAAATTTTGCTCTTTACCATAAATGCCAAAATGTGCACCTTTTTTTTTTTGGTGCCAGGCCTTYCTGCCTACCCTTTGTTGTGGAGGGCATGGCGGTGACTGTGACACCTTCCAGCCCACACGTAACTTTTGTTCTGTTGCTTGCATGGGAAACAGCAGGGAAGGGAGAGGATTCCCAACCACATTCACATGTCCCTTCCTACAACATGGATGCTCTCGGACTCCCCTGCCCAAGCAAAGATCATCCTGGYGGGTTTGGGGATGTCCAAGCCTATCCTATGACCAGGTATAAGCTGAGCCCTGGGGGGCAGTTCGTGGTCTCCTCTTGGTCCTCCTGACATGTGGTGGCAGCAACCCCTGGGCAGCRGAGGATGATGACCTGCCCTGCCCGTTACCCGCGGGGTTGGATGTTTCTGGTGTTGCTCCCCAGGGACTTGACCTCGGGAGTGGGGATGCGAGGGGCGGGTTGCCAGGCCGCACAACCGCGCTGCTTCCCTGTCCGGCGTTCCCACTAATCTGCGCGGCCTTCGTGAGCTGTCCGTGCGTCATCCGGTGCGCAGTGAAAAACATCATGCTTCTGCTGCTGTAGTTTTCCACTGTGTTCGTGCCTTGCTGGTGGGAACGTCTCAGATGATGAACTTTATCCTTAGCATCTTAATCCAGTTCAGGCTTCAGGTCAGAGGAATCCCCTGCGGGTCATGCGTCTGTAGTCCTAGTTGTGGACATCGATTGCCCTGGTATGGGGTGAAAAAGCATCGCAGACATGCACTGGAAAGCAGGCACCGTGCAGTGAAGAACAGATTGAGTAACGAGTCTTTTCTTCTCAGGGGTKTTTGATTTTTATTTCTGAACATGTTCTGTCCTATTGTGGGGTCTCCTGGAAGGATTTTTATGTCCTTAACTTCCCTGTTTTCTTAACTAGAAAGTCACTCCCTTTTGATTTAAGGGCAAGAATAGAGGAACCTTTGTTGAAGGAGCGAGGAGTTAGTTTTTAATGATGGAAACCACCCCAAATCCTCCCACAGCCAGCCTCCAGCCACATCCTCAGCCCATGCCCCTGAGGAGAAGCTCGTTTCTGCTGTCAGTGGGTAAAGGGTTTTGCTGGATGGCTGCTGATGGCTGCCAACACCGTGTGCACCCGTGTTGTAGGTGCTGGGCCGGTGGGAGGAGGAGTGCCCCAACCAGGGCAAGGTAGTGGCTGTAGAAAGGCTTGGGAGACCTGTTTGGAAAGAAATTGTTCAAGAACTGTCTGTTTATCCTGGAGGCTGAGACTGCACAAACCAGTAATTTATACTGGCTGAAGATAAATTCACAGCCCGGCTGTGTGTGTATTCAGTCAGTCCTTGATTTGAACGGAAAAATTGGAGTTTGAGGATGACTCGCTGCTTTTTCCCCTTTCTGAGCTTTATTATACTTGATTTGTTTATCTCGAAAGATACACTCTGTACAAAAATCTGCTTCCAGTTGCTCAGAGCAAGTATTCAGAGAGACACGTCACTTGCCAGGACAGTGAATGAGTGAGGTCGGAAAAACTTCCCCGTTGTTATCGGAGGGTGCATGTGTAGACTAGAGATGCTTTTTTTCCTGTAGAGAATGTAAACTTCTTGCCCTAAACAATGCAGTTTATAGAAGCTGTTGTCGACTTCCAGTAGAGTGCGGGAAATAGGGGTGAGCTCCAGCAGCAAAGGCAGCAAAATTGACTCTTCAGGATGTTTTTCTTCGATGCCTTCCATAGTGTATACATGGAAGAAATGACACAGCATTGACTTGGTGGGTTTTGTGCAATCCCTCAAGTGTGTTGCAGTTTCAAAAGCATCGTATTCTGCTTGGAGGTACAAGCCAGGTCCTGTTCTCTCATGYGAATGGCTCCTGTGCCTGGTGACTCTTATTGCAGTGGCTCTAGAGAACCTTCAGCTGAGATGGGGACTCCACCAGGCCGTAACAGAGAGAGACAACCCCTTTCAAAAGCTCCCTGCCTGAGCAAGGCAAGAGAAGAGCAGGTACTGCTGTTCTCCATTTACAGATAGGCAACTGAGGCACGGTATGAAATATTTATGTGGGATGTTCTAGGAAGTTTGGCAGGCTGGAGAACTAAAGCTACAGCCTCTGCATCTGAGCTCAGTGTGAAGGGTGAGATTATTAACCACAAGTTACTAATGTATTTATTTTTATCTCCAAGTCAGCAGTATACTTAYTGCACCATTTTCTCGTATTTCCTCTATGGTATCTTTATTCACTTGCTGCTGTGAGGGGAAGAATATAAGTCAATAGGACTTTTTTTATTTTTTTTTTTTTTTTTTTTTTTTTTTTTTTGTGGAAACTAAAAGGCTTGCTTTGTGCCAGTGCTTTGGAGTTGCTGGAAAATACAATAATGCCAGCTTTATATGTGGAAAGAATCTCCCCGAAGAAGAGTTGCAGCTACCCATAAAATATGGGACACAAACAACCCTTATCATTGGAAAAGAGCGATGTTGAAATACAAGACCATTAAGGAATACGAGATATTACTTAAAGTCGTATTTWAAAAATGTATAATTTAATTGCCAGCTGGAGAGTAAGGTTACTGAAACTTCTGGGAGCAAAATTTAATGAGATGAAAGCAAGTAAAGCTGTCCATGTTAGTTTCTTCTTTTTTCAAGGATGCTTAAATGTAAAATATGACATTCATTAATGTAATGTGGGCTCTTGGCTTTTGTTGCTTAGTACATACATGGATCAGACTTAAATGACATCTTAAGACTTATTTTAAAGAAATAAGGAAGGATTGTCCCTTTATGTTTGCATATGTTTGCATACCATGTTCTCTGCAAAGTGAAAAAGGACAGGCTTATAGAGAAAGCATATATCTTACAAGAACTAGTAGCCACTTTGAAAATAAAAATAAAAAATTCAAAAGATGGATAGATACAGATTCAGATACAAGAAAATTTCAAATGATTTTTTGAGGTTCTTCAGTCTTATAACGATTGTCTTCTGCTACGTAAGCCTTAAAAACAGTGAAGGACGGCCGGTGGGGAAGGGATTCTCATGGAGTGGAAATGGCTGTTTCTGTATCAGCATTTTGGGTCTCAGCAGTACCGTGGTTGTGGCCCGGACCCCRCAGGCATCCCCACTGGCGGCACAGTGGTCCTGCTCACAGGCAGTTTTGGGGCCCRCCAGCATTGGCCAGTGTTTCTATGAGAAGACTTGAGGAAGTAAAGTTACTTTTTTTCCAGCTGTTAGTACTTGTGGCCTAAGCAGAAGCAGTGAGATGTTGAAGGTGTTAATGAGAGAAACACTCATATAAATGTTAATGGGAGAAAAGAGCAGTGAGACCCAGGGATRCTGTCCAAAAGTGACATGGATTTCCAGATTTCACCCCGAGAAAAATGTGTCACCTGGAAACAGTGTTCATGCAAAGATGGGGGCAGTGTCAATAACGGTTTGGCTTGTGCTTGTTGCAGAAGGTCAAAGCTTGTGGAGAACTGTGTGCTGAAGATAATTATATATGAGTGTGGTGGGTAACATTAGACTTAGAGACTACTGTTGTTACAACCACAGGGAAGGTTCTGCCAAAAGCAGGTTGCAGAAACCTTTACATACTTTTACATGGAATAAACTCTTGACTTTCAAGTCTTACAAGACAACCAGTCTTGAAACAGTTTCAGCTGGGAGGGAGCAACAGTCATTTTTAGAAGTCAAGAGTTAAGTATAGTGTATTGAATCTCAGTCTTTCTGTTCTGAAATAAGGAGTCTGAAAGTTAGAGCCATATGAGACTGTGTGGACATTATGGGATTCTAAGAAATGAGTTCTCAGATATTTAAACTCTTGATGTACTCCTGCTTTCCTTTCCCTTTTCTTGGCTGTTATCTCAATGCATTTCCCTCCAAGCTCTCCATGCTGGTTTATAGAGATGCTGGTAATAGTTGTCTATTTTGGAATTYTATTCTTGAAGCAAATGGATCAATTATAGAGTGCAGCACTTGCTAGGTTATAGCTAATAGCCATAGCTGTTAACCTCACATGTTCTTTTTACCTGCCTGGTAATAATGAATCATTAAATTGAATGAGGCAGTAATCTTTGAGATATAAAAGTAGAGATCGTTTAACAAAGGTACTTCAAAATGATAACCTTAATTCTTTTACTGAAGAGCATTTTGGAATACCAGTCAATAAGTGGTACTAGGATATTCTGAGATTATTCTTTACAATTTTTTTAAAAATAAAGAACAAAGTAGGTAGTCTTTTTATAAGTTGCACAAGGCATCCCATTTTWATAAGACTTGAACAATTATTGTGTACAATTATTTTTGCTGAGTTCATCTACCAGAAGCTACAAAATTGAACTATATAGCTTGATCATTTAAAAGGAATATTACAAATCACATAATGTTTAAAAAAAAATCAGATGTGCCTTTTCTATAAGGAGAGGCTATATTACTGCTCTCCATTGTGAAAATAAATATATTTATGTATTTTATCAGTGCTGTACAAACGCTGTAGTATAGGGATGGTATTCTCACCTGCTGCTGTTGCCTTTGTTGATTGATGAATGACTAAATAATTCATGGAGAAATGAGAAAATAACCTTTTCCTTTCGTGTCCTGTCCTCCCCYGCCTGCGTTACTTTCAGCTTGTTCTGCAGTGTTGTTGAAAGTAGTACRGTGCTTGTTCTTCTGGGTTTAACAACACTAGTAGACTCCATAAGAACCTGTGGGTGRTTGCAAGGGGTTTTAAGGCCTGTCATTAGATTTCTACACTCGAAACAGCAATAATCAATTGAGTCCAGCTATCAGGTTTTATATACATTAGGAAGAACTGAGGGGAATCGAAACCACAGACTCAAACTAGCAAAGAGCCTTACATTAAAAGAAGATGTTAAAAATAAGTTCACAGGAAGGCAGAAAGAGACAGAGACTAAAATAAATGGCCAGAAGAGATGTGATGATTATGGGACTGAAGATACGACATAGCTTTGTTGTTCTGTTCTTGGTAATAATACCACTCAGCTGCTTTGTGTCAAAGAGATTTCACTGGAAAAGAGATGACGCCGCGCTTTGCTAAATGGGTCTATGACTATGCAGTTGAAATGGGGCATGATTGCCTTCTCAACTGCGCTGCATCTGCTCCTGACCCACAGTGGTAGGTGCCACAAAGAGTAAATTACATGTGATTTAGAGTTTGGATATTGATATTAGCAGGTGCATGGCTGTATAGTGTGTCAAATGTAATATTTATCSTCAGATTTATTCTGTTGGACTTTATTGTCACATATTTGGAGATTCGGTTTCCCATGATGACTTATGCTGACATTGGAAGACATTGTGTGTCTGATGATCTCACCCGTGTGCACTCTCAGTACTGAGCAGGGCCCTTCCATTTGCTGAGAAATATTTGATGTTGAGCCATGCATCCCTGTGTTAGCAATTTCTGCRAGGCAGAGGTTATGGGGAGTGGTAGTTTCTTTTATTAGACTATCTGGTTTAGTTGGCAAAAATAGGCAAGCTGTGTGCATTACCATCCCTGCTCCAGGTCTTGGAAAAAGGCCCTGGACGATGGCTCTGCATGCTCTCTGCATTGCCTTTTTTTTTTTTTTYCCTCTCAAATGATCAATTAAAAGATAACTTTTCTCTGTATTAGGCTTGCTTTAATGTGACTGCTTTGTCTACAAGAAGACATTGCCTTGCAGGTTCAGCCTTTGACACCCACATGCATACCCTTGCTTTCTTCTCGCTCCTGCCTGCGTTGAGTTGCTTTTGGCCGCCTCGCTTTGTGGCCAAGTTCCGTCTTTGCGCTGTCAAACAAGGCTCGTGCCGCTTCACTCTAAGCGTAGCAAGGGCAGCTGCCCTACCGAAGCGCACGGCAAATGGCGCCAAAACCCCCGTGAAGCAGTTGAGCCCGTGATTTGCTCTTTGGTTTATGCTGCTCCTCTCCCCAGGGATCTCGCGGCACATGCCGCTGGTAGCCACGGCATTTTGTAGCCTATCGCATGCGATTCACGTGCTTTAGCTCAGCTTCGTGCTYTTCTGCTAGATGGCTTTGGGGAGACAGATTAGGGCTCTGTATCCCTGCAAAGGGAGTTTCCTAAGAGCAGGTAAGCCGCTTTCTTCGTGGTGGTGCTGGCAGTTTGCTGTCAGCTTGAATGTGCCTCCTTCCCCCTGATCCTGCCTTCCTCTCGCAGGAGCYGAGCTCTGGAAATGCTCCGCTGGCAACGTCTGCACCGCAGCCTCTCTGCAGCTAGCACAAACCAGAAGTCAGCGTCTCAACAAGAACCGTCCTTAAATACACCACCTTCCCYCCTCTTCCTGATGCCAGATTCGAAACAGAAAAGCCTTTGGTTGCGGCTGAGCGGCTGCCTCTTCCTCAGCACCACAGGGGCTGCACAAGAAACCTCCGTTCCCTGGTCCACAAGGGACTGCTCCGTGTGCTCTGCCAGGGCCCCAAGCGGAGCGGTGGGGTCTGCCCCGCTGAGAGGGGCCCTGCTGCCTGTGGGTCTTCCTGTAATGCTGCCCTGCTGAGGAGTAAGGCCATGTAAGATGCCCCCCAACAGCGTAGGGACGACAGGCACATTTGAGCTGGGCCACAAGKTGGAGAGGAACAAGATTTCTTCAAGACCACTATTTCCCCTCTCTATGGAAGAGGGGGTTAGGTGAGAAGAGCCTTTTTCATCAAGATTAATGTTTGGAAGGTTGGGACGGAAACTTTCTGACATCAGAGAGTCTAAAGGGGTGCTGTGTCTGCTGCGTAACCCGTGCACGTGTGYGGGAGCGCGGTGTGCGAGTGTTTGTGATTCCCCGTGTGCAGTATGAGGAGCAGGAATGGAGCTGAAAGTTAATCACGGGCTGGGAACTCCCAGCCAATTAGGAGTAGAAGTGGGCCGGGAATCTTAGAAATCCTGACTTTTCTAGACTTCACGTATCACATCTTACATTCTTTCATTTACTCTTTTTGTAAAAAAGACATGGAGAGCTTGCAGGAGTCGTCGCTCATCTAAGTTATTTTCACACCTGTTTAAGTGCACATCAGAACTGACATTCTTCCACTGTTGCTCCATTGAACTACTACTTTTCCTAGGATGAGAGGTTTTAATACTTAAAAACATCTCGTGTTCCTGTAAATGTTCCTGTTCCTTGTTCCTGCTCATGATAAATTTCACACTTGATGAGGAAGGAAAGACCCATGAAAAGCCTAGGAATATCAATTTTCAGGAAGATGCATCTCATCAGTGARGTGCAGATTGAGAACTGCCCCAGACTTCTGGGAKACTTGACGCTTATGTTTCACTTCCATTTTCCACCTAGCGATTTCATATATTGCTAGATGCTATTACTAATGTCAATGGCAGATTTACTATCTTTTACTGAAATATGTGTTTTTTACGCTGAGCTCAATGTAGCCTGTTTCTATAGTATGCATTTATTCTCTTATGACTTCCATAAAATAGSTAGGGCAGTTTTTCCCTTTGCATCATGGTTGGTAACGATTTTGTGTGTGTGTGGTTCATTAAAATATAGCTGTATTTTTGAGCTTGGACTAGTCTTGACCTTGTGGGAGAACAGTGCCTGATGACTGTCTGTGGTGAAAAATAAAACATGTACGGGAAGCTCATTTTCAAAAGGGCACTGGTGTTGCCAACAGAATCGTGACCAGATCAATGTGTCTGTTCAGTGAGGAAATCTGGATGTCGCGAGGGCGTTTTCAGCAGGACGGTGAAAATCGGAACGTGGGTGGGTAGCTCGGAGAGGGGACGCCGGCCGGGGCGCGCGGCCGCCTCCTTGAGYAGATGCAGCCGCAGGCCGTGCAGCGCGCTGGGCTGGGCGCACGCAGCCACGCGTCCTCCTGCAGCACTAAGGCTGCCGGCTCGGCGAATCCCAGCCCTGCTCGACCATCCCGCGCGTTGCCCCGCGCGCGGGGAGCCCCGAGCGGCAGCGGCRCCGCCCGGGTGAAACGGGGCCGYGGGCGTCGCGGTGTCKGGAGCAGAGGGCATCACGTGAAGGGGKCTGAGCCCATGGCCTGCTGGTCACRGCGGCGGGACTGGCAGTGAAATGAAACGGCCGCTTAGGTTTCGGCGACGGTTTAAGCCAAGAGTTGCTGGTCTCTGCTCACTTGTACGTCCTCTTGAATGTATTCTTCTCTGGCATACGCTGGAATGCAACAGTAAAGCAGAGGCTACCTGCAGGTTTCAAAGGCAGGTTTGGTTGTTGCTAGTTGTGTTTCTGYTTTTCATTCTCTTAGGTCCTTTCTYGGGGCACAGGGACATCGGGAGATAAATCATAATGGCCYCAACAGGTCTTTTGGAGCAAGAGGTTGCTCATGAACTAGCAACTCAGTGCATTTAATCTTTATTTTATTTCTCCTTCTGAATTATCCCAGCGCCTTTGAGAAATGATAAGTGTTTTGGACAGACCCACTTCCATGGCCTCCAGTGCGTAGAGGTGACAGGGCCGCAGACAGCTCACACAGGCTGTGATGCACAGCTCTTCTGAAGAGTGCACGTGGCAGCTTCCCATCTTTGTGGGGTCTCATGTATCCCACCACTGCTAATTTCCTTCATGCAGAGATAAGGCATTTTCTTCTGTCTGACTGCTTCAGTTTGAAATAGGTGGGGAAGTTATCATCAGGATGAAAAAAGAATCCTRTATATTGACACAATAAACTGACAAGCATGGCTCCTTCCTCAGGGAAATTGTCATCCTCCAGTCTTGCAGTGCTAGCCTGGTTACTGACTGCTGAGATTAGAGATGAGGTCCTGAATGGAAGCGACAGAGCAAGTTATTGGTGTAGGAACAATGTGCATTAGTAGGAGAATTTTTTTCTTATCTTTCTCCTATTTAGGTGCTCTTTCTGCCTCAGGAAATGGAAAAATAAATGTGGCAAAGCTCCCCCAGCCCTTTCAGCTGGCCTAGGAAACACTGCCATCATCACTGYTCTTCACAGGCGGTTGGAAAGGGGCCCTTGGATCCAGGTCTGAGCAAATAAAGTGACTTTCCATGCTGCATGGAAGCATTCAGGTTTATTTTTCCTTCAATATCCGGACTAACTGGAAGGTAGGAATAGCGTTGTATCTCGCCTGATAGCTGTCCATATGGTACTGCTGAAACAGGGCAGCCAGTTTCCATTAAGAAAATCTGTGCGAATAACAGAAATTAATTAGTAGTTGGAAAAAAACCCATGAAACCAGCAAATTATTATTATCGATACTGGTTCTTCTCAACAGTTTAAGATGTGTGATAATGTTACTCAATTTGCTACCACGTTTCTTCTTACAGTTGCCATGAGCTTTGTGCGTACATGGCTTGTTTCATGCTTGCAGTAGTGGCGTTATTGCTACCACCCCACTTCTACCAGCCCTTGGGCAGGCAGTGGTAGAACTGCAGCTACGAAAGCAGTGCTGATGCTTTCCCTTTGGTGTCTTGATCTAGAAAATCTTGTGATTTTTAGCACTTCAGAAAGAAGAATGCTTAGAACTTACAGAAGGTTAAGAGAGCACCGTGTTTTGATCCTTTGACTGTGGGATGCAACTTTAATGCATTTTCTTCGTGATGGTCTATGTTAGGGGAGCATCCTCGGCTTACAAGACTCAGTTTCTCATACTTGGCAAGTGCAGTAGTAGCCCAGGACTGCAGCCTGCTGACTTTTACAGACACCAGTGTAGCAAATCTCTTTCCTGATGGATATTATGTGGAAGTAATTCAGGTTAGTCCTCTTGTCTGGCCTGCTCACATTGTATGCACATATCAGGTATTAAGACAGAAAAACATGTTAGAGTGTAGGAGTATTCCTTATGTGTTTGGAATATGCGTTTTCTCCCTGCATTACCTAATGCATATAACATCTTATATAAAATATTGTTGATATATGGATTCTAAACCAGATGATTTTCTGCTTAAAGTGAGAGAAAAAAAAAAAAAGTGTTTTCTATCAAAGGAAGCAATGAGCAAGATATTTAAAATACACATTTAAGACTTGAATTCAGTGAAGTGCACTGAAGTTACTGGTCAAGTATATGTGATTAGCTCCCATAATATCTCAGCAGCAATAAGCAGACCCACTGCACATCAAGATACTATTTAGACATCTAGTTTGCCTGCCAGTCATTGCCCACTTYGCTGATGCCTGTAATTTGAATACTGCTGTTGTAGGGCAGTCCAAGTACATGAGTTTCTTCTGTCTTTAATGTCATTGTTTAGAATTTTTTTTATCCCAGTTTTGTCCCAGGTAATGGCACTTCTAAAAAGCTTCAGAGTGATGATTCTCTGGAGGATTCCAGTCTGTGGTTTTGAAGTTAAAAATAAAATTAATTCTTTTCTTCAGTTACTCCTTTATAGGTGTCTCTTACACTCAAAATGTTTAAGTGTTTGTCCTAACTTAGCAATTTAAGAGTTGAAAAAAACCATGGAATCTTACAGCTGCATTCCATTGAAATTACTCAGAAAGTCAAAGCCGGACTATTTAGTGTCCTGAGAAATACCTGTATTGAGAAACAGAGTAAAACTGCATCTGCCTAGTCTGAAAGTGGAGGCTTTACCGTAACTTCGTCATACTTTGTCTTTCAACAGTATATGGATACTCTGCCATTTCCCTATCATCTCAGTGCCACACAGTGAAAAGAGAGTATATATTATTTTCTTTTATTAGTGCTATACTTAATGTATGTTGCAGATTTTTAAAAAAAATTATTATGTATTTTAAGCTTTGACAAAAATACACTTGAATATGTGAGCTCATGTATGGAAATCTAGAAAACATTGTGTTAAAACCCAAACTATATTCTTCTTGCTGAAGTGGACAACCAGTTAAGCTGTGCATTTAGCAACTACCATATATTCTGCAGTCTGTGAGTTCTTACCCCTTTTGCATGCATGCCTGTTAGAGTAAATAAATATTCTAATCTCTTTTAATGGGTTAATTCAAGTTTGAAGACTGCTAAAACATAGTATTAACATTAAAAGTATCAGAGCGCTAATTTATTGTTTAAAATTAGCAATATGGAAACCCTTACACATAGAATATTGGGTTTAGGCAGTTTATCCTATATTTCATAGAACTTTTTCCTTGCTATGAGTTCAAAGTGGCTTCCTGCCTTTTTGAATTACCTTTTATGAGGGTAACTAACACACTCCTGCCATGACTGCTTCTCTTTATCTGTCTTAAGTAGTAGAGCACATCATTAAATTATTTTAATATTATTTCCTCGCCGTTATTAATTATAGCTTCCCTMGCTGAGAGGTAATGACTGTCTGTCCCTAATCCATTGTAACGCAGTGTCAGGAGGGTTTATAGGAGTCATAGCTCAAGTAGTTTAAGTGAGCACTTCTGCTTAATCCCGGAGCAGACAAGCAGTGTTTACACTGGAGGCTGCATCTCAGCTTCGAGCCCATGGGCTGGGGCACTAACTCAATGAAACGGGCTAACGTGCTCACAGTGTTCACTGAATTGTAGCCTTGGTTRTACACCAGCAAGTGGCTGAGCGCTTGAGTGGAGTAAGAAACATCAGGGAACCCTCTGTTACACTATTTTAGCTTTGCCCCCCTTTTAAGTTGGAGCTCCAAATATTTGCCTGCTGGATTGCTCTATTCTCTCCTTGGATAACCGTTCAACGTTCTTATTCTTCCTGAGGATGTGGTCATTCTKCTTATGTTTATCTCTCTGAATGCGGGGCCTGCAGAACATAACATGTTTTTAATCTACACTCTGGATTTTTTAATGATCATCTCTCTCTCTCTCAGGACTTTTCTGTGTTGTTGTAACATTCTGTAAAATGCAGCTTATCTTTTAAAGACATCTTTCCTGACACCAAGAAAAATGAAGCCGTTTAGATGCTGGTTTTTAGTGTCGCAATATAATTTTTTTTGAAGTCCATGACCCTACTTTGTGGGATGCTATGGAACACGCAAGGAGCCTCTAACAAATATTTTGTTCCCTTGTTTTTCCTAGAAAATTAGTAGTATATTTTATTAGTTGGCTCTTTCCCATTATGAGTTCCCTGCTTGAAGTGTTCAGACGAGAGACAAGTGCTATGAAAGTGACCTCCGTTTAATTATGCTGGCTTGGAAAATAGARAAAATTATCACCGTCTCTGACTGGATTAGTACTAATGAGCTGTACAATGTGTGACAACCTCACCCACAATTAATAAAACACTATTAGCTGCTCTTGAGTTGCCAATGCCCGCGCTGCTTGTTCTCTTGCAGGGGGTGCTTTGGTTTTGGGTGCCCCTCTGTGTTCGCTGCATCACTTGCATAATTTTTGACATGCTTTACCTTGTCAACTTGTTACCGATACAGTAATAACTTGAGCTGTAACCAGAGATTGGTGCCAGCCCATCTCCTGTCCATACCCTGCAGAGATGCAGGTTAAAATGAGATGGCCGAAGCGGTCAGTACAGTGCCTGTTTAGTCAGCGAGGTCGGCTGCGGCAAGGCGAGGGTCACCAGCCCTGCACGTGGCTCCCAGACGCCGTCTGGCCCCGTTTCCCCTCAGCTCCTTGTTCCAGTCCCTTCTTCCCGCTGTCCGGCTGCTCCGCCTCCGTGCTGCCTGGCTCCGTGGCAGCATCGCATTAAAACTGCCCCGCTCCAGAACCCGTCAGATTCTCTGTCCTCTTCCAGAGAAGCGGCTGCTGACGGAGGCTCCTCATGCCACTTTATTCAGTACTTCTTCATTCACTTACACTGAGTATCTGCAAATGCTGAAAGTAGATAGCTTTGGGAAGAAAAGCTGTTGGCTTTGGCTTYCTTTGCCATGAAGTTACCCAAGATACTGCATGTTGCGTGGATAAGGCTCAGCACTGCATCTAGGGTCATGTTAATTTTGTGCTGATGTTCAAAACCAGGGAAGTTTCCTAAATACATACGTGTGATATGATTCATATGTGTGGTGTGATTTCAATGGCAGCCAGATTAATATGATTGGAATTTCCCTGAGATGTCTAAAATCAGGATTTTCTGCATTATCTGCCACTATTATCTGCCACTATTATTTGCCACTAAGGACTTTGTCCAAGAAAATCATGATATAATCTTCATTAAATGACTACTCTCTGGCCAAACATATAGGTGATGCCAAATGAAAGTGGCATAGCGGTACCGTGAAAAAGCCTTTGGCGAGAGGATGCTGCTCAAGTTGCCAAGTGTGGCCCCCCCAAGCTATAAAATAGCGACCCTACTCGTTCCTGCGCAGTCCCACGTGTTCCCTCCTCGAGGCCTGTGGTGTGTTTTGCACAGAGGGAACACTGCTCGGCGGAGGAGGAGCCGCTGCACACGTACCGGGCATGGCCGAGCACACGTACTGGGAGTGACGCTGAGAGCGCTGGGCAAGCTCTGGGGTGCAGAGCCCGCCCGCTCCCACGGCGGCCCCCTGCCCTCGCCGGCCTGCGCGGTGCCGTTCGCGCGCGCGCCCTGGCCGCGGTACCGTCTGAGCCTCACCACGTCTGAGCCTCTCAGCCATCCTGGAGCGCGGCCAGCAACTCTCCTGACACCACCAGCAATCCAAAGACGGGCATTATTAATTAATTAATTAATTTATATTTAGCAGTTCATATTTCCGCAAAAGCCCAGGAGAGTTTCCCAGGCCAAAGCAAAGGCAGTTCTGTGTCCCGAGGCTGCTCTTCCCTGCTGCAAGGGAGGTGCCGGTGGGAGGGCCGYGCCGGGGCCCGGCTGCAGCGGTGGGACGTGTTAGCCAGTGTCGACGTCCGGCAGCTCCCCTCTGGTGTGGCAGCGCGCAGGGCTGCGACTCCGCACGCCTCTGCTGCAGTACCTTTGGGGAGGGAGTGTTAATGGAAGGTGGCTGGAGGAGACAGCAAGGAGAGAAGACGAGGAATTTCCTAATCGGAAAAGCATCTTATTTTATTTATTTTGTTAGAAGGCTTGGCCACCAAAATCTAGGTTTCTGGGAAAGGTACGAAGGTGAGTGAAATAAKTGTGTGATTCACTCTTTAGAAAGAGCTGAATAATGACCGAGAAATTAAATACTGGTTGACATAAGACGGTACAAGTTTGTGAAAATGACTGCCTATGCTGTAAGAGGCAGGCCGCTGAGAGCAGTGYATTTGGCTGTGCTATATGTGTTAGTTTGCTTGTAATTTATGTTAAGTGAACACTTGGGCATGGTGACCCGAATTGGACACTTTCTAGATAATTGGACCTTTGTTGAAGGGAAATCACTTTCCAGGCACAAAGACTTGACTATGACAAGGTCTTTACTATAGGACCATGTAAATCTTTACTAGTGTGGACTGGAGAACATGCGAGTGACAGACATCCGTAGCTAATCGCATTCAGAGCTTCACAGCATGCAGTAAAAAGCTTGTCATTAGTCACATTAGTGCACATTGCACAACTCAAATACTGGTGAGAAATTAAAAGGGAACTCTTTGCTCTATTAGCATCTGAAGATCACTTTACAGTGCAAGTTCCCTTAATGGTCCTGCTTCTTGACACATAGTAAATATATCTATTTCTCTTATGGTTTTTCATGGTACATTTAGGAAGATTTCAAAAAAAACCCTCATCAGTATTAGATGGATGTTTCCTGAGCAGCCACCCAAGGCACGCAAGCTCCTGTTTGCACTGCACCCGTTACTTCTGTGGAAGATCAGAGTTGTAAGTAARTGCATTTCACAGCCCCACTGGCTTTAATGACGTTGTGTGATGCAGATGAGGACGGTCTCTGTCCTGCATTTCAGCACCACCCAGGAGAAGGAACAACAACGAACGGCTGCATGAACAGGACTGAGAACAGCTCTCGCCGTAGAGCGGTCACAGTCTCTAGTAATCCGGCCTAATTTAATAACGTGGAGAACCCAGACARGACTTCAAGGGTTTTTCCTCTCCCCTCAGATGACCCACATGTGCTGAGGCTCCTGGGTTGTCCTCCTGTGGGGCCATTTTTGGAACAGGAATCCAGATGTAGCAATGCATCAGCCAGGTGCCCTGCTTTGGCTTGTACTGGTTGGGGTTCAGTATTTTAKCTGTTAAGAATGGTCTAGCCTTGAACTACTGTCTGTGCCAACTGTATTGCAGAAAAGAACAAGAAGTTGTGACAGTAACACAGGCTTTCTAAAAATTTTGTATTCTTCTAACTGTGCAGGGCTCTGCAGATCTGCTTTCTTAACCAACTGAGATATTTTTAAGATCTATACCATAGTATATGAATTCTTCCAGTTATCAAATGTAAGTTAAGGAGATCTCATTTGCGCATACCCTGTTTTGCTCATCTACAACTGCATGAACCTCCCYGCGATAATGACAGCAGTGCTTGACAAAGATTATACGGCACATCATTAATGTGTTTTAATTGTCTCCTCATGTAATCCCACCACTGAAAACGAGAAGGCCATTAGCGGAGCCACCGATGCCTCCACCTGGGAAGCTCCGTAYGGGAATGTCCGGGGCCGCGGGCAGGGTGGCGGGTGCCTCCGTGGGCACCGCAGGGCAGTGGGACAGCCCTAGGAGGTGCCTGTGTCCCCYGCGYGTCCCACATGCCTCCGGCTTCGGCACCAACACATGCCCCTTCCCAGCGGCAAGTGCCTCTGTGGGAGCCGCRTGGCCGGAGGGCACGAGGACGATCCGGCGGGGTGCAGAGGAGCCTGAGCCCGGCACGGCTGCAGCGCCCAGAGGGGCTGGAGCATCCGTGCACCTGAGCTGGGAGCCGGCGTCCCGGGCTGGGAAAATGGGCTGGGAAGAGGGCGGAAAACATGAAGCCGGCAGGTGGGTGGGATGAGTCAGGCACCAGCTGTGTGCATATTGCTRGAGAGAGACCCAAAACCAGGTTTAGACTGGTGATAAAGGAGAACCTAGGCTTTCACCTATTCAAGAAATAAAGCAAAGACAGGCTGGCTGTAAAGCACTGGCAAAGCCATGTCGGCATCTTTGTGCCTGGAAAACAAGGGGATTAAGCGTAAAAACTGGATAAAGAGCGTGCATTAGCTTTGCAATGAAGTTGGTCTGTAAAGTAAGTGTGAGGAAGCATCTGCTGTAATGAACACACATTTGTTCCAGTTGACTTTAAAAAGCAGGATACGATGCTGTGTGATTAAGGTGTAGACGTTAATATTGTCACTAAAATAACAAAACCATGCTATTTCCATGGGGATGACTGACTACAAGGGGAAATGTTGAGCAAAGGCACAGATTTATAGATATCAGAGTGAAACAAGGAGCTCTCTGTACCGTTTTAAGTATTTTCACAGCATTTTTATATCGTCTTGCAGTTTTATGGAAAGCGAAGTAAGACCTGACAGACTATCCGTGACGATGGCAATCCCAGAGCCTTTCCCGAGCTGCCTTTCCCTCCGTGCAGGGCTGATTCCCCTCCCTGGGGAGCCTGGTGCTCTGCAGCCAGGCCCACCTTGGAGAGAGARGCACTGAGTGACAGGCGGTCTCTGGAATTCAGTGTTGGTGGAAAAAGGCTGGTGAAGCCTCTCCTCGCAATGGCCTGATGGGCTTTAGAGAGAAGCCTTTATCTCATCCCCTGCTTAAGCTTTGGGAAAAATTATTAGAGGCCTGTGGACAGGTATGTTGAGGAAGAAGGATTGTGGATGAAAACCAATTCCGCTGACAGCCTCAAAATAAAGGAGTTGGCTGCGTTGTCCCCACGGTGTCTAATGTAATTTTGCTCAGGCTATTAATTAGGATAAGCTTAGTGAAATGTCCTAATGTCAGTGCATTGATGAATTAAATAGTAGATTTTACTGCCTGCATGTCAGAATATCGTGCGTGCCGCTGCCTTTAGTCGCTGGCAATAACAGTAAATAGTTAAAGTGCCTGATTGAGCGCTGCGGCTTACGAACAAGACGGAGGGGGGACTGCAGGCTGAGCCAGGGCGCGCGGCGCTGCCGGGGGAGAGCAGCTCCGCAAACCGCGCTGGTCGTGGCCCTGTAAAGGCACCGCCTTGGGACGGTGGGTGTCTGAGGCTGCCGCGTCCCTGGGCAGCGCGTTTCCCTGCGGACGTCCGTCCATCCGTGCGTCTGTGCGTCCATCCGTCCCACGCGAGGCTTTGGGGCGGTGAGGACAGGCCTCCGATGCAGCTTTCGGGCTCTGTTTCTTATTCCACATAAGCTGATCCGCTTTCATTCCTGCTGGTATTCTGCTCGGCATTCTTTTTATGAAGTGTTTTTTTGTTCTGCAGAGGCCTTTTCATCCCTCCCTTCCCTGCGCCAATGGAGTTTTATCAGCTCCGATGGCAGCCTGCCATCTTCCTTATTAACAAAGCTTTCTCCCAAATAAACATGTTCCTGGTGTGCTCTGCCTTCTATTTGTGATTTACTTCCCATTATAAAGCTACAATCTACAATATTAAAACAATACACAGGCAGATGTTTGTCAGAGGTTGAAGAGGGTTTTATGGTAGTGACTCTGGAATTTGTGGTTCTTAGGTCTTTAATCTCCAGTGACGGTGCCTCCTCCTCCCACCCTGCCCATTTCACCCCTTTGGCCTCTTTGTACCTCTGTAACAAGTGACGATGCCCTGTGAACATTTTCGTTTAGGTCTCTACATGCGGAAGCCTGAAGAAGTAGCGGTTGTGTGAAGAAATATGGCACTCAGTGGAGCCCTGATTTAGGAAATTAGAAATTAAACCTTTATTCCCAAGCTCTTGGTTGATCCRAAGTGTTTTTCCTTCCAGTGTATATTATGCCCCTCGGATACTTGGTCACCCTCTGCTGCCTGTCTTGCTAGGGTAGCTACCAATTTTCTGGATTTGGGGAAATGACTACACTTCCATTGTCAAGTCCTGGACATTGTATAGGATTTTACTTTGTGTATTTGAACTGTGTTACTACAGCTGAGCTGTAACAGTTTTAGATCACCGGCCACGTATCGCCGGCTTTGTATTTTTATTTGAATGGATGGAATAGAATTATGCCCCTGGGTCAGATAATCATCTCAGATCTGTTAAATAAATAGCTGTGACATGCATCATAACACTAGCCTAAAACACCATATTTTTTCAATATGACACTTCCTCGGGTTTCTTTCTTTCTTTTTTTTTCTTCTTTTGGCCTGTGGTTGGACTTACATTACAAACACAAACAGCACTTAGCTATAATTAAAAATGCCCTACAGTAAGTGGGATGACAAAACAATAGGAACGCTGTTCATATGTATGAAGTCAAGTGTAAGTGAAGTCTAAAAGAATTAAGTGGAATGCAGGAATGAAATTATCCTGTTGGATAGGCACAGAAAGTGTAAAATAAGCATCCACAATAGAGTGGATCTTGCATTTAGCAATAAAAAAATCACAATAAAAAGTGGTGATTTTTGTATTGGGAGGCAAACATCTTTTGCCGCGGCAGCTGAAATATAACCTCCTTTTAATGATTTTAAACGCATTCAGTCATGTATTAATGGGTGTTTCTATGTAGAGGGTTCATACATGAAAGCATCTACCTTGAMCATTTGAAAAATGTGCTTGTCATTACTAGTTATGTGCAGTGCCTAAAAATAGGCGCATACACATAATGGTACCCTTAGCATTCCCTGTTTTCGAGGCAGGCTAGTTCTATCTGGACACAGTTCTTTTAAAAACATCATTTGCATGAGTCATTATATTAGCAAGATATAGTTGAAGATTCTGCTGTAGACAACCAGAAGCATCATAAGAAGGGCTCTCTTTTTTGTTTGTTTGTTTTGTTTTTGTATTTTAAACCATAATCCAGTAGCTGTCATCTTGCTTCAGGTTTARCTGCAGTCAGAGCCTTGCTGACCAACCTACTGATGTTTCACTAATTGCCACTTGAAAATGAAGGGGAAAATTGCCTGGCTTTGAAAAGTTATTTATGAAAGAATGATGGTGCTGGCTTGTTTTCAGCACTGGAGGTTTTCCCCCTCCTCTCGTCTAGACGAGCCGAGCACAAGACCTCGCATTGAGAAGAGCTCTCGGGTGGGTTGGGAGGCGCGTTCGGCTAGTCCTGACTGGTCTGGATTTCCCTGTCAGGGCATTTTGAGGTCACTCCTGGTAATTTGCAGCTTTATTTACTAACATGCGTTTTGACAATACTCCAGTATTTGCTTTCTGCTATCTACATCAAACTGGCTTTAATCCGCCTTGCTTTGGAACAAAGGCTTCTTTTCTGGTTTTAGCACGAGCACACGCTGTCTGCATGCATTTACTGCACAAACTACTGTAAGCTGCGGAATTTTAGTTTATAAGTCGGATATACCTAACACCAGACATGTTGCCTGTTGGAAAGTATCTGTATTTTTCATGGAATAATCATTTAACCAATTCGTCCCATTCCCACAGCACGCTTTTCCTTTGAGCATTTCCTCCAGACTGCCATAGCACGTGGTTATGCAGGTTACGTTTTGCACTGTTTTGCCCTCCATTAGGTATTAAATTCTGTTAGAGGGCATCTGCAGCCATCCTGGTCATTAACATCTGTACTGTGTCCTTCCATATCAATCCTGCAATTCAAGGAAGGCCTAGTCAACTATAACACTGTAGAGAACCATTTTTAAAGGCTTGCAAAGTTTCTGGGTTTCCCTGCTTTTGTCTGGACAGCTGAGACTGAGGACATGGGAAGGGCTGCCCTGTATCAGGTGGTGTTGACTGATGGTCATAGAGATAGAGATAGAGATAGATATATATAAACTTTCTGTAGTCCTAACGCATTCTGAGACTCTCTTTTTGTAAATGTTTTGTTCTTCCTAGGTGAGATTTGCCCTGGGGCTGATAGTTGCTTATGAACGGGCAGAGCAGCACTGCTTTCTTGGCAAGTGGGTCTGGAGGGAGATCACTATGCGTGATGTTTCTGACCATAYAGACTGCTTTAAAAGCAAAACTGACTAAAAAAATTACTAAAATTAATATTTTGTCTGAATTCCATATAATCTGCTGGCAAATAGAAACCCAAACTTGTTAGCTTTATATACTTTTGAGCTGACATCTTGCTCCTGTGTTTTCCATCAGTCACTGAGGAGTTGTGGAAAACTTCATTCTAGATATCAATATGAAGACACTGGAAAGAATTGAGTATTTTGGCKAAGGTAACATGCTGAGTGTTTTAACTTCAAGCAGTGCACTGTTTGATGTTTCTCTTTSAAATAGAAGTAGTATGTCCTTTATCACCCCAGTTTTCAGAAGGTATCGGCATTTTATGTTTACTTTATAGCGTTGCACTCTGCCTTCCTGTTACACTCCTCGTTTAAAATATCAGCAAATGTCAAACCCTTTAAAGCCAACTTTTCTAGTCTTCCAAAACGGCTTTTTTTCCCTATTCTTGTTACGGCTTCTTAACTGTCTAAATTTGAAAAATGAGTCCTAAAGTGCTGTAATAGTTAATATTGAGGCCAATCTTAAAGTCTGTTTTGCAGAAGTAAGTGTGAATGATCTTAGTTCCTTGCCTTTCAAAGACTTTCTCTCTCTCYCTCTCTCTTTGAGACGCTTTGTACGCTTTGAGCTGTTTAATACTGCGGGGTTGGACTGAAAAAGCTTGAATCTTGAGGATGTTATTTGGGCAAAATACTTGCCGGCTTTAAAATACGGTTTGATTAAGTAAGATTTGAGCCAGTGCTCAAGTAGAAGGCATGCTTGAAAGAGTAGGGCAAGTGCTTGTTTTTCTTAAGTAGTATTTTATGTTTTTTGTTTTTATTCTTACGTAGTGTTTTATAAGTTGCACATGTTGGTGCATATATTTTATGTGAGCACATTCTTGCTGGTATGTGTACCAAAATGCCTTTAATACTGCTGGTGAAAAGATTTTGGAGTGAAGTCCACAAATCACTTTTATCTACAAAATAAATATGTTAGGAAAAATGACTTCGTACTCTTTCTTTTTATTTCCCCCTTTGCTGGTCCTTGCTTATGTGGCAGACAAGATACAGATGTGAAAATATCATGCTCTGTAGCAATTGCAAGGGCTTTTTAGAATTATAGGTCCTGTTTTCTCAATTTAGCCTCAGCCCAGTCTACGTGCTATTAAAATTAGTGTGAAGTCTCTTATTAATATTATTGAATATGACGTGGTACTAGCTCATTGCTGAGGACTCAGAGATCATCTCTCTGGTAAGCACAATCGGGCAGCCCACACTGTAGCCCCGGAGAAGCTCAGGGGTCAGGAAGTGGCACTATTTTGAATAAAATATTTGTGAAAGTTCCTTGAATTTCATTCCTCTTCTTTCCCATTGCTCGTGAATGTGAATCGCCCGGGAGAAGTTGTCAACATCCTGGAAGTGTGATCTTTACACTTTGAYTTTTCTAGCTATAGCACGTCCTCARTTATGTATCTGTAGCATATTTATCATTGGAATGAACTTAGTGAKGAAGCTTTGCCCTTGTGTTTACATTTTTTTGTGGATATTTCTCAGTTGCACCTCAGATGGAAGCTGAAGGGCTGAAGGGCAAGGGAATTCTGATGATCAGCTAGAGTAGACATCCCAAGTAAATACTGCYTTTTTTCAGTACCGACGTGTTACCTGTTAGCATTTCACACAGAAGACAAGTGAGACTGAAAGCCAGTCKGCAGACTGACAATCAAACAAAAACCACCAAAATGACTAGGCACTGCAGAGTTTTTTCCCCTAGAAAGCTACCCCTGGTGACATGTTCTGCATGTCTATATCAGTAAGCAAAGGGACGAGGATGGAGGGTTTGGTGGAGCACGTGGCTCTCCTCTCAGGGTCAAGCCTGGTGGAGAGATGAGGTGAGGCTTCTTCCTTCYACGTTCGTTCAGAAGGACAGAGCTTGGTCTAGTGTGGTGCCGTGCTCAGCGTTAGGCATCAGCAGATGCGCCAGGTCCTTCTGCGCCCAGAGCAGGAAGGAGAGCGCTAAGAAAGAAGTCCAGAGACCAAAGCTTTTTCTTTCAGTGCTTGCTTGTGTATGGATTTTTCCTGCTGGCTGAACCGTGGGAAGGGGAAATCATTCATTTCTTCATAATGAGCAAGATGGAGAAACTGCAGCCTGCCTGCCCGGAGCATCTAGACGGCTTAAAGAGGTTTCAGGAGTTCAYGGACTTTGTAAAGCAAACTGGCCTGTGGGAGTTCAGTGTGCAGACGCGGCGTGCTTGATTGCAATTAGTTGGGAGACTGGCAAATTGGCTTTGGGAGGGTAGTTAAGGAATAATTGGCTGTGTCTGGASAGGGTTGTTGCAAACTACCTCTTTGCTGAACAACTGCGGCTGTTTTACRTGGTGCAAGTCCCTTCTCATGTGGGGCAATTATTAGTTTTATTCATAGCACTGGCTTGCCCCAAATATGCGAGGTGCTACACAGAYGTGTGAGAACACACAGTCCCTGTYAAGAGTGAAGTGTAAACAACGTGACCTGGAATTTTTGTATGTGTGTGTGTTCGTGTGTGTGYGTGAAAAGAGTACAAGTGTCAGAAGTTGAATTTCCCCCTGACGGCAAATCTGGTTTACTAGCGGGTTGATTCTGGTGGTCTGAAATGTCACGTATAGTTGGGTATCATCTATACTTGCAATGCCTAAAACTACTGCATTATTTATTTTGGTGATAAAGTACCAATACCTTTCTACTGTTTTGGCATCTGCTTGAAAAGTAATTGATTGCTTTTAACTGTGATTCTAGCTGTGAAGAAGGTAAACACTGATGTCCTTACAAATTTTTTCTTTTTTTGCCTTTCAGAGTGCAAATTCACCTGCGCCAGTGGTAAATGCTTGTATCTTGGTTCATTGATTTGTAACCAACAGAATGACTGTGGGGATAACAGTGATGAAGAGAACTGTCTGCTTGTAACAGAGCATCCACCTCCAGGCATCTTTAGCTGTAAGTACTTGCTCTTTGGGAGCCTCCRTGTACGTAGAATATGTCTGCTACCTCAGAAATGAGCGTGTGTGCACCCCCGGGCCGCAGTATGTAACCTGGGATGGGGGGAAGCAGGGAAGGCAAGCACAGTTTCCTCCGAAGCAGCGGTCATTTGTAAGGTGCTTTCTCTAGGCTTCTAAATCCGGACGGCTGTAGTTCTGCGGAGGGAAGGGAGGAGTTTGTGCTGCAGGTATTGATGTGGTGTTATAATCTTGTGCATCGTGCGTGCTTTTGCGCCAGACAGCATAATATGACAAATGCCAAAATAATTTGTTTCCCAAGGTTCAAAAAATGTTTTGTGCCCTGTCAGTTTGTCAGTTTTTATATGCTATTAAGGCATTCATAATGTTTGCAGTCAGCGTCCCTCCTAATCAAATAATTTCTCTTGATGAGATCAGCATCACTTCGCAGGTCACTGAGCTTTTTTTGGTACATATTAAAAATAGCTATAGCTTTAGTTGCTATATTTGGTGTATAAATACGCAGAATGATAGAGCTTGTCGTTGGAATTAYTCTCTCAGTGCTTCATTCTCAGCARTGTACACTGAAATCAAGCTTTATGTTGTTCCTGTTCTGCTATTATTTATTTCTGGATCATAGTCCAGCTCTCTGGTGGGAGGAGTAATTTTCCAATAATGCTTCTGGTTTTCAAATACAATAGATTTGCTGTTACTGTGTTGATTTCCTGTCATACATCACGGCACAGTATTACCTCAACATTTTCTTTGAAGAAGATTAAAATTCTGCTTTTGGGAATGCTTTATCTAATGCAGGGATAGCAGAAACAAGCACTCCTTGTAATAGGAAAATTAATTTTTTGTGTGGGCCCTAAGCCATCTCCTTCCAGGTAGGGTTGAAAATTGTTTGGCTGGAAATCAATAAAGCCATACTACCATCAGTGTCTACTGGAGAAACCTCCATATGGACTGAGCTGTCTGGCACTGTTTTCCAAATGGTTTGGTTCTGTCTGATATTGACATCTCTGAATAAGCTTTTTTCAACCCTGTCTGTGAATAGGGCTTAGGCGCATCTGTGTTTTTGCTGGTGGTGTTAAGGGAAATGACAAGCACATATCTCCAATAACAGAAACATGCAGTATTAGGTGTATTCTCAGGTTTTTGAATCCCAGAATCCCAGASTGGCTGAGGTTGGAAGGGACCTCTAGGGATCCCCTAGTCCAACCCTCTGCTCCAACAGGGACCCCTAGAGCATGGGGCAAAGGGTGGCATCCAGGTGGTTTTGAAGATCTCCAGAGGAGGAGACTCCACAACCTCACAACTGCTCTTGTACTTCTTCCCTGATTTCAGAGGTTTTGAAGCTGCAGTGGCCTACAGATGATYGTGTATGCTACTGTACCATACTTCAGTGTTTTTTAGAATAGAAATCTCTCCAAAAATCCATCACTAGCTACAGGCACTYGTGACAGGTGCAGGTTGAAGTATAGTAGGTATTACTCCATGAAGTAATAATTTGTGCATGCAAAACTGCACGGGTTATCTTCAAAGATTAACGAGAGGCCTTGTTTGCCTGAGATGCCCAGCAGCTCTTCCCCGTGGCCGGTGAAGGCAAGACGACGCTGTAGGGGCGCTCTCCCACCACGTGTTTGGTAGGCTTGGGGACCTGCTCGCTCTAGGCATGACGTTACAAGCATGAGACGGTCTTGAACGTTTGTTCCTCATTTGGTAGCCCGCAAGGCTGGGAACCCGGGGAAGTGGTAGTTTCCTAACGCCTCTCTGTGGCAGGGGTAATCATGGTGCACTGGCAGCAGCAATCTCATGGCCCCACCGGCYGGCGTTCTCCACAGGCCTCTCTCGGTTCAAGCCGTGTCTGCTGCTTGGCCCGGGGTCCGCAGAGCCCCCATCTGCCCGTGCTGGCCTCTCCGCTCAGGCTCGCGCGCAGCTCGCCCACGTGCAGAAGCACAGGCAGCTTCATGGTCCGTYGGCGGCTGCTCCTTGTCCCAGGCAGGACGAGGTGCATCCAGACCAAGCCCAACAAYGTCTCCCTCCGAAAAGCCTCTTGTGGCAGGTTGCTTACTACTACTACCATAGGGACTTAGATTGAGGCACTTGGCCATCCTTCCTTTGGAAAATCTCATGTAAGTTAAGGTGGCCACACTTCTACCTTCAGCAGCCATGGGGAAACTTGTTTGCCTCAACCTTTTACTGTCACACTGTTATCACGTGTGTGACAGTTTCCTTCTGAAAACCTTTTTCTTTTTTTAATCTAATAAAACCAAGCTCTCACAYATAAATCATGTTTCCTTAAATTGGTTATGCTTGTTCATCCTCTCCGKCTCTCTCCAAAATACGGAGTCCTGATCTGTATTCCCGTTACTCAAGACCTCCCTAGTGCTGAGCAAAGTGGAATAATTACATAAACAGCCCCGTTCAGTCATCCAAGAATTATATTTGCTGTTTTTGTAACAACATTGCAAATCGGGAGCTTGTAAAGGAAATACTTGATTTATTGCTAGGAGCATTCGGAGGTGTTTAACTTTTTGCTTACCTGTGGCAGAGAGAATAGTTCATGTTTTGATGCACTTCTTGATATCGATAGTGGTTGTACTTGTTTTTTGTGATAGGGATTATGTTATGTGAGTTGGTAAATAAAGGGATATCTGTTTTAAATCAAGAAAATAAATAGCATGGTAAAGTATTAGTTTTAAAGATTTAAAAAAGAGGAAAAAAAGATCAAAGCCAAGCAGAAAAATAGTACAACCACAAAGAGTATTTAAAACAAATGAGAAATACTGATATTTATCATACTCTGGCTATTAGCTGTTAAATGGTGGAAATCAGTGCAAATTGGTAATATGAAAGAACATTGTTATGAGTATGGCACTCAGTTGTACTGACTTATTTCAGCCTTGAAAGCAGGTTTCTAGAATACTTGTTGAAGCGAAGTCCCCAGGCTTTAAAGGAATGACATGTTGAATTAAGAAAGTTTTGTATGCTTTTGCTCAATGATTTTAATGGGGATCCCTACCAGAGCTTTGGTTATATGTGCTGGAAATGTTGCAGCCTTGCAGCACAGACGTAGGTATGTTGATTGGCCTCTAATTAGTGACAAGAGCACATCACTAAAACAAGAAAAYGAGTGTTTAAAAGAAATGATTTGAGGTAAAAAGCAGGATTTTCTTGGACCTGTCAGTATTATGTGTCACCTCTGTTCTTGCTCGCTCTTGCTTGTGTGCACACTTCATGAACATGCAGGGAGGCACTGAAAGTAGCAATGTATAAAGGTGGGTTGCTCTAAATTTGACTGACCAGGATTGCCTCTCTCCTTCACCATGGGATCACTGCTTTCTTTACCTAGAGTAGGTTGGCACAAACATGGTCCTCCTTTTCCGTATCACTTCTCCAAGAGTCTCTTTCTYATGCTGTATTCAGACCTTGTATCATGCTGTAGAAACTATTCATCACATTTCACAGTAGTACACAGACTGCCCCCAAAGGACATCTAAATACATTTTCATAGGGAGGTTCTGCCTCGGTTTGTTTAAGCGGTATGAGCCATGGCAGTGGTACCGTGTATTTCCTGGCTACTGAAGCATTTCTCATTTGTGCTCTTGCCGACAGCCAAATCCAGRATGTCTCACTGGAGCTTATTGTGCAGTTCGGCCGCGTGAGCGATGTTTTCTGTGGGTGACCTGCTCCCTGTTTGGTGATCCTAGCAGACACGATCACGTTGTGTTAGTGTGCTTTGCATTCCAYAGACCTCTGGTGTTCATCTCTCCCTGCTATTCTTACCCGGCTGCATTGTGAGAGCTGTAGATTCCGTCTTTCTAAATATTACCATTGAATGTAAGAAAACATGTCTMACATATGCAAAGTTAAACAAATAACATATGTTTCTGCAGTCCTTTGGTTTAGTAATTTTCCTTTGCTGACTTGTAGGTAGACTTTCCTTAGCTTACTCTGTAGGCAATTTATTTTTTGTGTAGCACTGAGAGATTACAGGTCAGGTAGGTGAAATCTGTATCAAATATTTTCTAACGTGTGTTAAAACCTGATTTCAGAGAGCAAAAGTTGCAGGTCCAGCAGGCTTTAGTCRGTCACAGTAAAGGCTAAGGCATTTAACCCGAACATGTTAAAATAATAGGTTGGTGTGTTCACACTGGGATTTTTAACATAGTTTAGCTCACACAGTTTAAAATACACCTCTCCTTCTGACTTTTTCTCATCTTGTCAGAAGTAGCCTCTTATGAAGGCTATCAAAATCATCAACTTTTGGTGGGCCCACTGTGAATACTTGCTAGCTGTGCAGACTGAGGAGATGCCTGTTGGCAGAGCGCTGCCCTGGGGTCCGCGGWGTGCTGAGTGCGCGGGGGCAGGATGGGAAAAGCAGGATTGAGTGTCGAGGCAGCGCAGCCTCGGCCCTGTGGGCAGCGCGCCGGTGCGCGTGACCTGCAGAGTCTGCGCTCGGAGGACGCGGAGCAGCGCGCCGGCTCCTGGCAGGCCGCGCTTCCTTCGTTAGAGCCTTCCCCTTGGTTTCACAGCAAATGATCGGCCTGCCTTGCCCTGCTGGGTGGAAACTGGGTTTGGACGTGGAACRTGTAGCCTGCTCTGTGTTCGCAGGCTGGAGTCTGGGCTAACTGCGGTGGGTAGCAGGGACAGGGGCGCTTTTARTTCTTGAATTACTCACTGGAGAACAAGATGGGTAATTACCTTTGCTAGGATCTGTGTGCATGAGGATATGATTTAAACACCCCACACTGATACCTATGCAGATCTGAATGAATAACAAGATATGTGAGGCTGTCCCCGTCTGGTTGTGTGGAAATTATTTTTGTCAAATTCCAAGTTGACAGCATTGATGGTGCTGATGTGTCAGGAGGGCTCGGGCATCGCAGAGCTGGAGTCTGCTGTAGGAGTTCATTTTCCTCTGTGAGATAAAACATATATATATGGAGCTCTCTTCCACCACCCCCAGCTGCTTCTGTCAGCTCTGAGCCTTGTAGGAGTCTGCAGGGGGTTGAAGAGCAATTCTGTTTTTAAAACAAAAAGCTCTATCAAAGGGAAATATTTTGTTTAAGGAGACCTTTGGCATCCCCCTCTGACTGACACCAAATTTGCACAGATAAAACAACTGCTTAGATTTACATTTTGATTGTGCGTCTGCTTTCATGTGTGCCGGGCTGTCCCACTCAGGTGAAATTTATCCATTTCTTTAAATATTTAGCAGTCTAGCGTTGATGTTAATGAAAGTCTGGCACTGCTATTTTGAGAATTGCAACAATGATAGTAATTTTCAGTGTCAGATTACTGCTTCTCGGAGGAAAAGGGAGATGGGAGGAGGGGAGAGAGAGAGAGGGGAAAAAAAAATTGTTTCGGTTCTAATAGAGTTTGTCATCAGCCTGGCTGTGCCAGACAGATGGATCATGAATACTGTCTAGACGCTCTCTGCCTGAGTGGAGCTGTGGTCTCTAAGGACAAGCAATGAGACKCCGGCTTAAGTGACTGGGGAAAGTCAGGACGCGCTCTCCTCTAATCAGATAGCAATCAATGCAGATCCCGCTCCCGGGCGGCACAGCGGGCCCGCCGCTGCTGATACCGGGTCAATAYGGGCTGGGGCTGCGCCTTGGCTCTCATCCGGCCTTGGGGAGGAAGGCAGACGTGGAGTGTTAGGACGCTATTGATTTTGGCCGTGTGTGCCCAGAAACTGCGGCGTGATTTAATGCAGTGCGCGGAGCTCGGCGGGGCTGGTGGGGCGGCAAGAACCCGCATCTGGCCGTAAAGCACAGGCATAAAACTGTGCGGTCACCTGGGTCCGTCGAGCACAGGCATAAAACACTGCGGTCACCTGGGTCTATGGACTGGTCCGGGCACGTGCCGTACTCGAGAGCGCGTTGGTTGCTTCCTTCTGCCTGGTTTGGCCCGGGGGTGCAGAGAGGTTCAGCTTCTGCCTCCCCCCGGCTCCCCGTGCCCTCGCAGCCCAGGGCAGGGTGCGGGGGGTGGCCAGCAACTCACAAAGCGGAGCCGTGCTGGCCAGGTGGGACCCTTCCCCTGGCGGGGGTCCTGCTTGGTGCCCTGGCCTCCCGTACCCTGCGTTCCGCTGTCGCTGGGCGCGGGGAATGATAAGGAAATGAACACTTCTCATGCAGGCAGCAGGGAGAGATGTTTTTGGACTGGTGCAGTTATAACTGAAACATGGTTTGATATGTATGGGTYTTGCTAGGAAAAGCAAGATACCTGRCTGGATTTTATATTGTAATACAAGCCATTGCGTTTGTGATTTTAGTTCTGTGCATGTAATTAAATACTAGATAGGTATTTGTATTTAGGAAATCCATTTTCTTTTCAGTTTTCTTTCTTGAAGTGCTGTAAATGGGTGTTTGTGTTTTACTTTGAAACTTCTTCACCTTTACATGTTTGTGAAGCTTATCATGGAAAACTACCTGTTTATTTGAGCTGGACTATTTGAGAAAGCASAGCATTAAGGTGAATACTGTGTTTTCCTTACTTTAGCATTTTATATGGATTTTCAAAAAATACAGCCTTTCTTGTCGTTTGATATTGGGCAAGATGTGAAATGCTAGTCCCCTGAATGCCGCAATAAAACCACGCTAGCATTTGGTAACGCTCGAGTTTGCCCCCTGTTCTTCCAGAACACTACCCTATTAGCAATGTGCTGTATGCATGTGTGTGTGCAATATACTATATGTCATATATATGCATGATATATGTATGCCTTGGACAAGCCAGGCACGCGTATGTGGCCAGTGTTGGTCGGCTATGAAGTGGGCAGGTACAGCCTTGGGTATATGCGTGTCCTTACAGACAGGGCTGAACTTGGCTGCTGCTGAGGAATTCCCACGTCACAAAGGTGAACATTACTCAGAGTTTCACAGGTAGTGAGAAGGTTACAGTCTGCTGATGAAAATGTAGAATTGCAATAGCTCCAAAATACTGTATCATTCATTTGCAAAGCATGCCGTACAGTTGTATTGCCTTTAATCAAGATTTAGAATATAAATATGGTCAAACTCTTTTTGTTTGTTCCTCAGACACATTTTTTCTGCCCTCCTCCAATTCCTGCTAGCTTTTAGGAGACTTTGTCTGTACCAAACATTACAATTTATGAAGTTCATGCTTGATAAGCTTTTTCTCCCTGCTTTTTCTGCTGCTAGTTTCTTACRGATGCAATGGAGAATTCTCAGTGTACACTGCAGTAAAACCTTCGTTCAAAGYTCTGATTTTCATGTATCTGAAAAACGGCCGAGCTCTCCATCTGGAAATCTGGAGATGGGAGCACGGAGGCCTCCCCTCASCTGCAATGCCGGTTTCTCTGCCACAGGCACGCTTGGCGTGGAGGGGGCAGGAGCCCCTCCGAGGCAAGGGAAGGGACTGGTGGAGGGCACGATTTTGGGAAATGGTTTCCTCCACAGTAAGGAGGACTGCAGGACAGCGTTTTGTGTTTCTTTCTCTGCATTATTTCTTGCACAGCTAGTAGGTGCTCAAAGACTGCATCAGAAATGAAATGGAGCAGTCTCCATCGATTTTATTTTCAGGCTGTGTTAGGAAGTGCTGTTCCTTGTTCCTTCAGTACATTTTCATTCGCAGGGGAATTTTGTGGCTCTGTATGGACCTGCATGGCTAAATCTCTATAAGTTTTAGACCTGCTTTCTAAAATCCTCCCGTGTGAATTTGAAGGCTACCTCTCCCGCTTTGTCCTTAACTCATGTAGCTCAATTATCACTAATAAACTCTCATTAGGAGCCCAGCATCTGTACTGTTTTTGCACTTGGCTAATGCGAACATGGAGAGCAGCAGTTGCAGATTATTTCCGTAGCACTGGAAACCTTGCAGGTGCAGCTTCACTGGCGCACAGATCATTTGTACTTTGAGAGGTCCCAAAGCGTTGCAGRGTGCGTGCTGTGGGGCAGCGTTGGAGGAGAAGAAGAGCCTTCGCCGTGACGGGTGTTTGGGACAAATCCATGCTAGTTAGAGTGTCACATAACATTTCTTTTTAATAACAAAGTCCAGTTTGGTTTAAGACATGGCGCTTTAGTGGCATAACGTTAGCCAGTTAAATGAGTTCACAGGAACAGTTGTCCTGGGCCAGATCGCAGGCCCAGCTAGCCCAGTATTGAACCTGGTACTGACTGGTTGCAGATGCCAAATGAAAGAGAGTATAAGGAGAAGTCAGATGATAAACAGTTAGGCTTTTCCCAGAGAACCTATCCCCAGAGGAATGCCGTCCTGCTCGGCACGGAGCACGCTGGTGTGCCCTCATTCCGGGGAGCAGGGCCGCTGGAAAGGGCAGGAGCGGAGGGGAAGAAGCCCYGTCTCTCCCGYGGATTCTGCAGGCGTAGGAGCGACRAGAGAGGATCCATCAAGGCTCCGCAAGGCTCCTTCAAACCAGGCGACACCAAGACATGCTGTTTTCTTCTGTTCAGCATATGCTTTTCATGTTGAGGCATTCTGAATGTAGGACACACATAAGCTTGAAAGTGCTGAATTCATCTTACCCTGAAAGACAACATGCCTGAGTCTTGTTGCTTATTTTATGAGGAACAGATATTCTTACGTTCTCTAAACTTACAGTTTTCTCTGAGTGGCAGCATTTAATTTTGTGTTGTCGTCGTCGTCATCTCCTTTTCTTTTTTTTTTTWAAGTCAGGACTTGTAGAMTGYGACAGCTTTATATTTGATAGCGAGCCAAATTCATCTAGTGATAAAACCAGGCTTGAATCTGGCCTGAGATGTTTAAATACATGCACAAAACCTATTGCACGTAAAAAAGCCATGTTTAGCACCTGCAATTGCTCAGCACACATGCATCTGATAGGGTGGGAGCGCACGTGTGTGTTTTACTGCAGACACACACTAATCTTTCTTTTATTCATGTGTGCATCTTATGCAAGGGTAAGAAGTGAATACAGACTGCTTAACATTAAGATGTCAGCAGTGACCTACAAAATTTAAAGATTTGTATCTCAGCTAATATGAAAACTTTCTYTTTCTCAGTTTATAATTGAAAGAGTAGGTAATTCTAAGCAAACTTTGAAACAAAATTAAACAAAAATTAAACAAAATTAAGTCTAAAATATTTTTCACCGCCTATTTGGGCTATAATCAAGAAAGCAAATCATTTCTTTGTACAAAGCCACTGTGGGGTAAGGGAGTACAGTAGCCCAGGTGAGAGAAATTAATTACATTCTGTATATGATGAGTGACTTTTCTTTAGCTTATGATACAATCTGTGAGGATAAAGTGTATGTAACATAGTGCTGGTGCAACCATATATGATAAGATCACAACTTTCCCTATCTTTCCAGTAATATTGCTATACTGGTAGCACTCCTCCTTGGATTTCTCCCTCMTCTGTTTCAGTATTGCTGTGTAATAGGTTCTTATAAGTAACACAGATTAAGAACCTGGGGGGTATAGAGATAGATAATGACGCACTATGTGAATGCAGAGTCTAGCACCTAGTAGCACCTTGATAGAAATAGAAAGCTGTGATCACAGTATTAAAATATGCTAACAAGCTGAAGGAGCTAATGGGCTGAATTTTTGCAGTGCAGATGTTCATTCAGCACTTGTGCTGAACGCAGTAACAAATGTGCGGGGGCTGATGGAGAGATTATTGTGTTCTTGGYGGCACTGTTCTCCCAAACAATCTTCCCCTTCTTTCACATTTTACTGAGGTTTGGATTTTTCTTTAGAATATAAGAGTTTATGAACAGACAAGTGTGAGTAAGGTTACTTGGGCTAGGGTGGTATTTATTCAAGTAYGTGGTTCGGTGAGTGTACGTAGCATCTCACTCTGAGCCGTGGGAATCCGCTTCTCAGTTTGTGGATAGCTCATGTTCTACATGTCCTAGAAAATTATACGTAGTTGGTCTTTGTTTTGTGTGTTCTTAGGCTAGCACATTTGGCTAGAATAAACTATATGCTCTGAGAAACTATAGACACACAATCTGATTTAAGAGTCATCTTCCGGGTTTTTTCTGAGAAGATTCTGGGGTCTCCTAGAAGACAATGTTACGGGTGTTTAGTTTACTCCAGGACCTCAGCCCATGTCATGGCGCTTTACATTCTCCATCTCCTTCTTGCATGTTAAATGCTTTGTAGATAGCACCAAAAATGATACTGCTATCTTGCAGACCATTTCAGCTGTTTCAATGGGAAACGTTTTTGACTTTTGTCCAGTAGACTGTGGTATCCCTGAAGGAATTGCCATTCATAATAGTCCAAGTTTTTCTAGGCAGTGTTTGGAATCARTATGTTGGAAACTTTTTTTTTCTTAGTTCCTGACAAAGGTATGTTTGCTTGTTTGTTTTAATTACCAGGATGAAAGGCTTACATAGTCTTTGCTAGTAATGAGCTGAGGCTCTCATCCCGATACCTGTCACTTTCATTGGCTATTACAGTGTAGATGATCAGTCAGCTTGGTCATGAATATTTGGTGCAGGCAGTGCTTCTCCAGCAAATGTATTTATTGTGACATACAACAGAGGCTTCCAACTATGTCTGCTTTTGACAAGCCTGTTATAACATTTAGGGAAAATAAATTCCATGGGTATTGGAAAAACAAAAGAAGGGCTGCAGAAGTGAAGAATGGGTGACTTGGTGTTYAGTGAATAGGTCTCACCAGCAAATGCAGGTTTTCTTTGCAAACTGGGCCACAGATTTCCCGTGCAATCCTGAAGAAATCACTGTAGCTTTTCGCCATAATTTATTTATAAAAAAGAGATAAATATACTCATCCACTTTGCAGAAGTAGTGAAARAGGGTGAAATTCTTAAGTGAGCATAGTAACTTGCAAACATGTTAAGCCATAATCTCAGAAAAATGGACACTATATTGGAAGAAAATACAATGATAAACTGGTGATATTTTAAAAGCAGTCTTTAGGAAAGCATGTTTTATGTTTGTTAGCGTTAGCCAATATTGTCCAGTATTAATAGCTTTATCTTTAATTTTTCATTTGTATGTCTACATCTAAGAGTGAGGAAAATGGATATGCTAAATAGACTCGTAAGTAGATACATAAAAAATCCATTTCAATTAAAATCTGACTGGGAACAGAGGAATAGGAGTCGGCTTCATCAATCAAATATAATTCCAAAACTGGAGCAGCATATCTTAAAAACTTGAATGTAATGAAATTTAGTTCTGTGGTTTAAGTTAGTGAAGTCTAAAGAGGCATATCAAAAGAATTTAATGAAATGAGGTCAACAGTCAACAGARTGATGGATGAAATTCAGTCTTGATTAATGCAGACTAATTCAGACTGGTGGGGAGTGTATGTGCTATTAATATTGCTTATTGGATCCTAATTAATTATAATTTAAGAAGAATCTAAGCATCACTATGAAGGGCTGAGTAAAGGCATCTTTAGAGAATATATATGTGGTCAGATAAAATATTGTGGATCAATAAAAATAGGATGGGAATGATAGGAGGCCATTATGGGAATCAACACTCCACCTTTACTTGGAAGGCTGGAGTCGTTAAACCTGGATTCACAGAAATATGTTGCAGATTTAGAGGATAGAGGAGCATAGGAAAAGAGCAGAAAGAAGTTATGAATAAAMACTGATAGTAAATAGACACCAAAAAGTTTGGATTTTTTTACTTTTGAGTGTACATCAATGGTGGKGAAATTAGAAGATACACAGAACCGTAAGTGTCGTACAGAAGGTGGGTCTGAAGCTTAGGTTGGGTCATAAGATTGAATGATCATTCAGTACAGTACTAGACTCATAAAGAGGGAAATATTTTTTCATACATGCTAGTTATGCCTTAGAGCTTAGAGCCCAGCGTGGGCAGCAGTTCGGCAGGAGACGTGGGCCGGCTGTGACTGTGAGCTGGGTGAAGCRAGCAAGGTTTGCAGCTTCTCTGCCCACGTGGCTGCCTGGGATAGTGTTGATTCTTCCAAGCTTTTAGACAGTTCTCTTGTCCATTCATCTTGCGTACTTAGTCTAGATCTGCAAAAACATAGAATCAAAAAACCGTTGGAAAAGACGTTCAAGGTCACTGAGTCCAACGGCAAACTYTCCAGCACCCTGCCCRTTAAAACRTGTCCCTAAGTGCCTCACCTGCRCATTTCTTGAACACTGCCAGGGATGGTGACTCCACCGCTTCCCTGGGCAGCCTCTCCCAGGGCTTGACTGCTCTTGCCGTGTAGAAATTCTCCSTAATGTCTAAYCTGAACCTCCTCTGGCACAGCTTGAGGCCATTTCCTCTTGTCCTATTGGTAGTTACTGTGGAGGAGACTGTCCCCACCTCMCTAAAACCTCTTCAGGTAGTTGTAGAGAGCAATAAGGTCTCCYTGGARCCTCCTCTTCTCCAGACTCAACAGCCCCAGCTCCCTCARCCGCTYCTCMTATGRTCTGTGCTGCAGCCCCTGCACCAGCCTCGYTGCCCTCCTTTGGACACGCTCCAGCWCCTCCATGTCCTYCTTSTAGTGAGGGGCCCAACACTGGATACAGTATTTAGGGTGCAGCCTTGAATACCAGTGCTGAATACACGGGGATAATCTTTAAAGTACTGAACTCTATACATAAACATCCAACTGGACCAGTTCTCTAGATCTTCTGTTGCAGCAGGTGGTAACAGTTTCTTTGCTTCTTGCAACACAAGCCGGCCATTAATTAGGACTTTCAGAGAGAATTCTGTGTAGGTTGTGAACATGCAGAGTGATGTGGAGAGGTGAGAAACAGATGTGTGGTCATATATGCTGCACCGGTGAGATACTCCTCAGATGCTCTCCTCGTGCTAATGAGCTGCTGCCGTGTTGACTAACATTGGCACTGGTGTGATTAATTGAATGCAGCCCTGCATTTGGTTTTCACACCTGTCTTAATCTCAGTGCACCATAACTAAYGTGCTTCAATTAAAATAGTTTTGCAAGTGCAGCCTCTAAGACTTCCTTGTTGCACAAGATTGATTTCTTAGGGTAGATTAACGGAAGCGCAGGGCCGTCGACGTGTTGTCCCCATGCCCGTGTGGCGCTGGGTTGACGCAGGAGATGTGRCCTGGCGCCTTCGTCGTGCTTCCTGCTGTGCTAATGCGCCCAAGCAGTGCCATGTGTGTGACGCCCTTGGTGTCTGTGGTATCGCTGCCATTTGAGACGCAGCAAAGAGAAGCCACATGCTGAACTGCTGCAGCTGCAGGAGCCAATGATAATGTCACCTGAACACCTCCCTAGGAAGGATACTGCCATTTATTTGAAGTTCCTGTTTTTCTGTAGTACACAGAGGTATTTAAATATATTTAGTATTAGTATTGCCAGTCGCTGAGTGTGCTTTATGTATATACATTTTATGTATATACATTCTCCTCTGTCACTATACGTGCGTGTATATTATATATACATACACACATATATAGTTATATAAAAACTTGTGTGTATACATTGAGAGAGGGAGAGATTCTAGAGCAGACATTTTTCCTGTGTGAAGTCCAGATCCGCGACAGTTTTCAGACCCTGCCTGTCATTACAGGAACATGCAGCAACCCACAGCACAGTTAATGTTGCCACACCGGGTTACACGTTGTGTGCACTGTGCTGTCTTCCAGGTAGAATAAACATCTGTAAGTCACAACGAATGACTCAAAATGCTGCTGCCAGCACATGAAAGTGGAGATGATATTTGCCTGATCCCATTTCTACATCTGTAAGGCTCTCACACTTTCCTGAAACAACTTTCTTCTCCTTTTTTATTGTACAAAAAAAGAGAAAAATCCCCAAACTTTTGTAAATTAGAAGAGAGCTTTCAACCTGTCCCAGGTAACTGGGGAAATAATCTCTGTCTTCCCTACTCCCTCATCATCATAGAATCATAGAATCTTTAAGGTTGGAAGGGATCTCTAGAGATCATCCCTCCCCACAGAATGCTAAAACATTGTGGTTCCTCCTGCAGTCAAGAGGTGTGTTTCACAGATTACAGATGAGGTATTTGTTGGTAATAAAAAATAAAGTGAAATAAAAGAGGCAAGTCTTTCAAGTACACATGGGGCTTTGGAGAGCTCTGCTGGAAAGTGGAATTTCTGCATGAGCTCAAGTGTTTCTCTATGTTGCCGGGAATGCTTTGGTTAGATCTTTGGGCACACTTTCTGGCTTCTACCAAGGCGTTATTTGTCAAGCTAAGAATTGTGTACAGAACTGTTTGGAGACAACAGAAATGGATTTCTGAGAACTCTGAACTGCACCTGCAGGTAAAAAATATCACAGTACTTCTCTGCAATGTACTGAGCTCCGATCCTTGTTTTTCTTCACTCCCTTCCACAGGGTTAGCTGAACTTAATGGCTTGTTTGAACCATATTGTTAAACAGTTTTTTTGAGGATCTTTCTAGTGAAGGAAACTAAAGCATTATTTCACTTTAAAGAACTTGKTTTTGGAGTATTTTTCATCACAGTGATACTTTTTGACTTAAAAAGGACAAMAATATACTTTATAGTGTGCTTTATCTAGATGCTTATATCTAGTTATAGTGGGAAATGTGCATTTATTTTTTAGATTAACAGAAATTTTGCCCTTAATAAAACACAGACTATGTGTCTTTATAGAAATTCTTATCTTCAATAATGCCCAATATAAAAGCATATGTAAAAGATGTTTGTCCCTGATTTCAATGGCATTTAAGTCACTTAGGAGATAGACACACAAACATTTTTCTGTATCTGATTATAGAAGCTATTCACACTGAAGTCACAACACAGGATTTAGGTAGACAGAATATAATCACCCTCATTGCAAGACTAATGCACGAGGGAAAAATGCCATAGGATTTTGTAATAGCCACAAGTGGTCAAGACGTTACATTTATACCRTGCAAGTTTTACCAGCTATGTCTCATTCCCTTAGGCAGACAGACACSCCCCCCTCCTTCTTTTGTAATTACTTATACTTGTTAAACAGTGTAGGGAGAAGATTTTCCACAGGTGATTTTCTACATAAGCCTTCAGAGTGGGGCTACCAATTACTAGAGAGCTGYCAGTATGTTACAGTGCTTTCTCAAAATTTAAAAATCAAACTATGTCCATCACATGGATCTTAAAATCAACACASCTACAAGCGTGTTTTTAGTGATGTTTACTTGTGTTAAAAAAACAAACAAAAARCCCAACAACAGAAGTCACCCCCCAAAAAAAMCCCTCAAACATCTTCTGCCTTGTGTTTATATGTGAAGTTGCATCTAYACATGTTTCATAGTGGTAATACATTACTGTGGAAAAATGAGAAGGAAGCAAGGAAACTTGTGATAAAAAGCATGTTTTTTACTGTTAATTAGGCAAGGATAGGTGATGATGCTGCATAACTTTTTGAAAATGCCTTATATTCCACACGGGACAGTGTGTCAAAAATGATACCTCGTTCTTCAGTCAAGTCCAGTATTTGGAGTGCAGCGTATTGACCGTAGACACTGAGAGACTGTGCTGAAATGAGAGCAGCTGCAGAGAGACAATCTGATCCCGCTCACATAAAATCATGCAGAACAACGTTTRGAAGGTTGTAATGTAGAGTTTTTTCCACCTTCTTCCTTGTCAGAAGGCTGGGATAGAAAATGGCCTTTTCAAGGCTGATTCCTTCACGGGCCACTTGTTGGGCCTGAAAGCCTTTGGAGGCCATGTCATATTGAAGCTAGAAAKAGATAAAACACATTATATTTCATGGCAACACAGTCCTCCCTTTGCACAGCCATTTTTATGATAGTACATAAACACACAGGGGTGGCAACATACTCTAATAGTACGTTTAATTTGTTGTGTGATGTGCCTATAGAGTGCCTGACCTAGAGGAGATAYCTGGATTTGGCCAAGACCTTTAAAATCTGCTTCAATGTAATACTGCGTTGAAGTACTAAAACAGCAACTGTCCTTAGAAAATGCTGCTGGAACCCTTAAAATACTCTGCATTTTCAGCATGTCGAGAYGGATGGAGAAGTCTAAAAGAGCAGTAATAGTTTGAGAGGCACKAGATGAGCTTAAGTTTGGGAGAGAGGCTGGCAGATGGATAAGTTGCAGCAGCAGGAGCAAGGCTGCTCGACTGGTCAGTCGATGGGAAGGAAAGCGGGAGGTGTGGCAGATTGTGGGAAGAAAAGGTTGCTGGATTTCCCAAAGACCTAACCCTGCCTTGCTTAGCTATCGCCATCTGAAACTCATTGTGTACGTACGCGTTCCCAGCTGCCCATCCTGGCGATTATCTTGAAGTCCTGTTGATTGTAGCTCCCTGGGATTTGGGGTTCTTCCTCTCTCTGTGGGAATCGTGTGTGTGAGGTTGGCGGCTGGCCGGGAGGTTTCTGGGGCACCGTTTGTGGCCAGTCGCTGTGTATATTGCCCTGCAAGGACGTAGCTCTGGGTGGCGCACTACAGATTCTCATTTATTCAAATACCTGATGTTTAGAGCGGTATTTGCTTTGTTTTTGTGAAGAGATGGAGAGGCAACAATCTAATGTTTTCAAAACTGGTAGGTGCAGCTGGGAAATTACATGGTACAAGATTAGAGTCATCGTTACTCATATAGGGTACCTCAGCTCAGGCTAGCAGTGAAAACAGACCTTGTTCTTTCTTGCACACCATCCTTCCTTCCGCTCCTGACTGAGGCAGTCATTTAAGAGATCCCTACCCGGAGTTGCTCATGGTCTTTCGGTAGRCTGGATGGGAGGAACCTTGCACTGGGATTGCATGCATCATGAAGTGTGTCCCAAGGAGCTTCACAGATATAGCCCTGATGAATATCTGATTATTCATCTTGTCTATAACTTTTCTAAGTGCTAAAAATAGGGAGTATTCACAAATCATGAAAGGAAAAAACTGTTGCAAACATCAAGCATGGTTCAGATTTATGGCTCACTGGCAGATTTGATACCCAAAGGCAATTGGTTATTTTATTTCAGTATAAGCATTTACAATTCTATATTTTTAAATTTTCTTTTGTTTTAATTTTTAAAAAATTTATTACGTTTTTTGAAGGAAAGGAGGTTGTACATGGTCAGTCTTCCTACACTTAGACTTCCCCAATAGTTTCTGAAATACACTAGCCAATTTCAGTCAAATATTAAAATTGGGRATGGGGAGAAGGCTGTGTTAAAAATATTCCCATAAATTCTGAGAAAATCAGTGGCACATTAATGGGGAGAGGCACCAACTTTGGACCTAAATTTAGGGAAAGGTCGGGGGGAGTTCAGCTCTTTGCACCACGTTTCCTGGGACTCAGGCAGCCTGGGGCTCTGCTGCGTCTGCTCCTGCGGCTGAAGGAATAYGGAAAGAAGACCTGGGCAGAGGTTACTGCTGTGGTTAGATGGCATAAACCTGTAGGAGGCTGCAGGTTGGAAGTGCTGTTATTTGCAGTACAAGCTGCTTCAGGTCTTCAGTTACTTAAATATAATGCAAGGAGTTACTGCTTTTTGGTTTAGTTTGGAGAAGCAGAAGGCTGAAGGGCATCMAGACAGGTTGTATTCATGTGGCTATTCAGCAGAGCAGAATTGGCATTTTAGAGGTAGCATAAAGGGGGGGTTCCTTTAAAATGCTTCATGGTGCAGCTGACAAGCATGACGATGGACCTGTGTAGCACATAAATGTGAGCAAATTTCCAGTGAGGAGGGAGGGACGTAAGGAGCTGTGGGTTGGAGAATCTCTTAGTGGTCCACCAGACCTTGGTATTGACGCTRGAACTGCCCCTGCGCGTGGCATAGGTGCAGATAGACAGGAGAGCAGCACAGGTCATCACGGCTTGGGTCCATGCTCTTGAGCAGAAGTGCCAGACTTCAGCGAACCAGTTTCCCCTCACGCAGTTAGAGCTGTGTCTTCAGCTGTGCCTTGCCRAGGAGAGCAGGGAAAGGGGCTCGTTAGACCTGGCCCCATCTCCATTCATTCAAACCAGCGCCAAGGCTGAGCCTAGCCAGTGGTCTTGCCTCATTGTTCTGCTTCCTGACATCTTTTGATGTTGGCCTTCCTGAAGTCCTTTCCACCAAATCAATCCACTTCCYGCTCTTCAAAGTACCGGCGTGGCGACGTCCTCTGAAACCTGGAACCGCGGCAGCTTGGGGCTTCCTCCCTTTCATTCCATCACTTGAGGAGGGATAACGAAGAGGCGAGGCAGATAAAAGAGCTCGTTTAGACTTAGGTTTCAGATAAACGCATCAAGGTTGCTGACATGTTCCAGGCTAACAGTATCATCTCTGTTCTCCGTGGCAAAGTATATGAGAATAAAGTGAACAAAGAGAAATATTCAGTGCTGAGTCTGCCGGATGTTTATCCTGCTACRTACCGTGAGCCAAGCTCGGAGCTACAGAGACCTCAATGAAAAAATTACCTGTCACTTCTTTCCTTCCCTTCCCTCCCTCCCCATTGCTGCRTGTTTGAAAGCGTCTGCTCCAGCCACAGTAGGGGAGGAGTTTTAGAAACCAGTTCAGGGTCAAAGTCTGGGTTTTACAGACCCATGGCAGGTCAGGGGGTTAATTTGTGTGAGGGCTCCTCTGTCTCATGAGCAGTTCCAACTTAAAAAAAAAAAAAAGGATTAATATATTACTTATAATCTTATTTATGTATACTAATCTCTATTATTTCCCCAGTAAGAGGTAGCCTCTGTAGAGTGCATTGGATTAGAAAGTATTTGCTGAAAGACTATAGTGACTCTACACCTCCATTAAAAAAAAGATTTCTCTGGAACAGCACTTATTCTTAGAACTAGGTACTAATTAAACTGCTAAAAAGAAGAGGGCTTCAAAGGTAAAGGGGGAGGAGGGAAAAAYAGTTTTGAGAACATCAAATGCAGTTCATTTATGCAGAGGGACAATGCAATCAGARCAAGCTAAATGCTGTTATAAACAAATGAATAACTGAAAATTAAACTAATAGTTGCTGCCATTAATATTTCATGCTAATGTTAAATATTTAATTTTTTTTATTGTTCAGTGTTTATTAATATYGAACTACTAAATAAATATTAAGATAAATACTGTTGAATGGCACCATAAGGTAACAAAATATTCTGAAGTAGTTTTTAAACCTGTTTTTCCAACTGTGCTGAAATAGTAGCTGTTGTTACCCATAGTTTCTCTTAAAACTAATTTGGTTATGTAAAATCTTGTGCTCTTCTGTGCAGTGAGATTTGGGTCTGGCTCTTCACTGCTCCTGAAGAACCAGATTTGAATGTTTTCCTCCTCCTCCTCCTCCTCCATCGGCGTGCCCTGCTTTGGTAGCTTGCAGTCATTGCTTCCAGAAAGAAACTTGGAGTTGTTTCCACCAAGTTTGTGCTAAGGAGCACAGTTGATTTCTTCCCTTGCTCTTCCTTGGGAGGATGATGCTCTCTCCYATATTTGGGTTTCCCTCCTCCTCCTCTTACCTCGTGCTCATGCACTCGGGTGTTCGTGGGTGCATTGACTCCTGCCTTCCTTCGTTGCAGGCTCCAGCAAGGCCAGGTTTATAGTCAGGGCAGAAGCAGCCTTCAACTCGCAGCGTGTGCGCTGAGGAACACCCGTGCATGCTTTTGCAGCGAGGAAGGCACACCGTTCACCCAAGCCTCTCCAGCATGCTGAGCGCAGGAGTCCCAGAGCCCCTGTTGTGTCCTGCATGCACGAAGGAGCCTTGTTGGAYCTGGCAGGAAGGGCCGCGTGTCGGAGGCTTCCGCAGTGGCCCCTTACCCGGGCTGCCCGTGCCAACGGGAGCCGACCGCGTCAGACCTTTCCCTTTGCTAAAGGGAAACGTGGCCTATGCTACTGCCCTTCAGAAAAGGGGTCCTGGAGGGAGTGGGGGGCATATTTTATTTTTTTAATWAAAAAAATATGAGATTAGGATTTCAAAGCTGGCATTGGCATGATAAGTGATAAATCACGATAGGTTCATCAGATAGGAATGAAATGTTTTTCATGGTTGAGGTGTGGTGATGTTCACCTTTGAGGTGTGTTTATGATATACATACGGGAAGTGTAACGGAGATAGTTGGGATCTGAAGTTCATTGCTGGAAATAGGAATCTGTTTAGTTCGGTCTTTGCTTGCCTAGTGTCGTCGGGGTTACACACATTGAAAGGCAAGAAAACAGGCAGCTCGTGAAGGGTTGTGCTGAATGCTGTTTTATTTTTAATGATGATCAGCCTGTGATAAATAAACTTATGCGGATGGGAAGTAATGGTGGAAAAAGTCCAGCCTTCTCATGGAAATTTCAAAAGCTGGGGAGCACCCATTGCCTATCAGCAAAAGAGCTCCGCAGCATGTGGTGATGCATTAGTGTATGTATTTGTCRTAACTGCTTTTCAAACCCAAAGGGCTCCATAGCAGTGCTATAGAAGACTCCCTGCGCCCGGTCTGTGAGGGCAGAGGCTGATGCTGGAAAGAGCCACGTTGCTGGAAGAGCAAAGGGCGGCGCTCAAATTAATCCGACAGGACATTGCACTSGGTGCCCATTTTCGGTAAAACCAAAGGGATTTTGCATAAGAGACTCCTAAATTAGCATCTTCCAGGAAACCTGCCTTTTTTTTTCTTTTTTTGTTTTCATTTTATTTAAGGTCCTTGTACACTGACGCACACATTCCTGGAAAATGTCAACATCAGCAAGCAGGAGGTTAGTGGGTAAATTTTGTTGACATGTGCCAGTGAATGACCGAAGAAGGAAATATGGAAAATGTGGAAAATGAGAATGGGAGGCCAGCCTGCCCACAGAAAGTGGGATAAAAGGAGAAAGGTTTGAGGCTGGAGAGAGAGAAAACACTATGACGTGTATTTGAAATGTCAAGAGTAGAAATTAGCTCAGTGCCTCAATGAGGTTTACAGCACGTGTTCCTGTGGAATTAGGAGATTAAACAGGACCTAACCTTGTTGTGTTCCCATAGGCTGTTACTTAAAGACGCTAAGTTGTATGGGCTGATGGGTTGCGCTCTGAGGTTAACTATGTGTTAGCCTGCCACAGACTCCCAGGGATTTGAACCTGCCTTTTACCTGTTRCATACACATGTATACATGTGAGCATACATACATGCTTAAGAGATTTAAGAGATTGTATTCCAATCTTATGTTTGTTTAGTACAAGTAATACTAACTTGTTATACATGTAGACTATATACTTAATACCAAAATAGTGTAATAGGTATTATAAGCTTTGCTGTGTCCTTCACAGATGAAAACTGAATTGACAGGTGTAGTCTCAACAATACTAAAGAGCATTTGTTTATCTCTTTACTTTATGAAATGATTAAACAAATAATAATAATGATATATTGGTCATTGTATTTCTCTCTGTTGATAGGAATTTATAACCCAGAATGGAATTGAGAATAACATAGTATTTTTTTCAGGGTGAAATGAGGTACTTTTCCAGGATGATTAAAACTTTTAGTAACATTAACATTCAGAGTTTTAAAATACCACATTAGAAAATGTTATACTTGAGGCTCGTGAACAATTTGTGTCTAATTATAAAGAACATTGTGTAAGCTGAATTTGATACTTTTTTGGAAGTCAAGGTTAAGGTTAAGCAGGAAGGAAAACTGAGTAATGAATTTTCTGAGGGGAAGAACAGATAAGTAGTACATAAATATAACTTCCCCAGACACAGACTTTATGTTGGACTACCTGACCTGAAGCTAAAGTTAATCAAATTTATGGCTGTTACTACACAAGATCAGAAGAGCATCTTGTTCAGAATTGGCAGCTAATTATTGGCAGCTAACAATTACATTGTGGTAGTTAACCACAGTCTGCTGCCTGCAAAAAGGTACCACATTTGGCACCTGTTTGGTGAAGTCAGTATTATTTCCTGTAGGTTAAAAGGCAGAGCCCTGTATTGGGCAGCTCTCTCAGACCTGGAGTGTGCTCCCTGTTGAGTCCTGTCTTTGGGGGGTGACTGTGTCTGCTCAGCAGGAGCGGGAACTCATCAAGAGAAAACAACAGCCCAAATCATTTTCTGTCATTTGATTGCTCCGAAAGCAGTTGTTGTTGTCCCTGGTTGGACGTACAGAGAGCCCCTTTTTGCCAAAATCTTGCACCTCTTTATCAAGACTCCAGCAGCGAAACTGCTTTAAATTACAGCTGTCTTTAATTTGAAACCTGCTCGAAAGCCGTAGCAATTTTAAGATAAGGTTGAAGTTTCTCTTCCAAGATGAGCATCTGATAGTCCCTGGAATTTATGGAAGCATAAACAAGAAGGTAAAAATGTGTCTCCATTTTATGCTTAGTATATATTTATTTATGTGATAGCTCTGTTTGCTAAAATGTGTGTGAGAAAGCATAAAATCCGTGCATATAACACTGATTAAAGAGTGCAGAAAGAGCGCGTTCTGCAAGCCAGAGGTTTGGCGTGTTTTTTCTCAGTAAGCATGTTGGCTCTGCTTGAGTTTCCTGCACCTGGTCGTAAAACAATAGACAATTCAACTTGGACTGTATAATATAACCTTCCAAAATTTTGAAGTGTGTTATAAATAACTTCCTCGGAAGCCAGAACAGGATTAAAATGTTCTCGTTGTTACTTCTTCCCTAATATGCCCTGGAAAATTTTGTGCTGTTAAAATATGCTAAGGTAGCCGGGTAGTTCGGAAGTTGATCCGCCGTCTTTGGTTTCATTAAAATGCTGGTGTTACCAATCTGTTATCGAGTTACTTCCTTTCAGAGAGGGGGCTTAGCTTGCCTTTTTGCTCCCCTCCTCTTTCTTCAAGGTTTTCCCTGCCCCTGCTTTTAATAGGGTGGGATGTTCCTCTGAACGAGGTCAGTCCCCTGGGGCTCCGCGTCCAAGACGTGTCGGTGCCCRTCACCGTGTCACCGCCAGCCCAGGCTGCCCTTGGCAGTGAGGGTTGCCCTTTCCCACATTGATCATGATATTAGACAAACATCTGTATTAGCAAAATATCTGTTTATTGGGCTAGCCTTTCTAGAGAAGAAATCTTAGGGAAAAACGTCAACAAAGCTGGCCGTTAGTAGCAGAAAAAAGCCAGAAAGAAGAATTTTGGATCCTATGAGAGAAGTGTTGAACATTAATTCTTTGCAGAGAGCGCAGGAACACCAGCTGGCAATGCATTTATTTTTGTTTCAGCATGTATCTGAGCGATAAACAATTTAATACTTTCCATTTTAGTAGTTTTTAAGCATTTTCTAAAAGAAATTTAAGTTATATAAATGAAGTTGTAAATCATGTCAAAAAAAGATGTGTGTAATTCTCTGTCTCTGGTATGCATCAAAACTCTTATTGTTTAGAGATTTCATTTTTTTCCATTGTCCTAATGGTAGTGCTGACCGACCCTTTAAAATGGAAAGCCTTCATGTCCGTGAGTGGGAAAGCAGGGAATATGCACTCTGCTGAGCAAGTCGCTGTTGTGTTTGAATTTGCAGAAGTCTGCTGCTTTCATAGTGAGGAAAAAGTCCTTGGGGAAGATGTGCCGTATCTTTAAAGGATTTTCTTAAGTTGCTTTTCCTCTGTCGCGTCTCATCTTGCTTTCCTGGAGATTTGCCTTATTTGAGGCTATTGATACAAGTCAGTCTAAACCTTTAGTCTAGACAGATAAAACTGTTATTTGTACCCGCTCAGCTTATCTTACTCACAGTCATGTCTACAGGTCCATTGAACAAGTTAATTTATTTTGCTTTTTCTGGTAACTTTTGCCTGCTTTATTTTTTTTTTTTTTTCCTTGTCATGCACGTGGTCCCTTGGTGGCAGAAATTGATGCATTGGGCTCTATCGACAACGTAACAGCAAGGAATGGGTCCATGTGGAGGCAGTCATGGCTGTTGAGGTATCCAAGCTAGCTTGGCGTCAGGAGGCATGATCATATTGGTCTAGGAAAATGGCACATTATTAGGATAGGWTATTTGAGTACCTCTGAGTGGTATGTGGGCCTTTATATATGGTGTATATAGGCATTTCTGTATGTATGCGTTGTCCTGTGTAAATGAACCCTAAAGCTGTTGTTCTGGAGCCCCTCCTCATTGTATTCTTGACATAGTGTCATGTCTCCCAGCAGGTAGCACAGGATGTATTGGAGCAATCTTGCTGTTCCTAAACTTAAATAGGAAAACCAAGAGTGTTTGTCCTGACAGACCAGGCCTTAATGGACCCCTGAGGATGATTCCCCTTAAAGGAACCTCAGAGCTGTTATTTAAGGAAAAAGTATTTTCTTAGAAACTAGAAGGAGTTTTCATTTTGTTCCAGTAGACTTCTTAATTTTGCTGGCAAAAATAGGAGCCATTTTTCATCTGTCAATAACACTCCTCTCCATTCTGCCTGACTCTGGAAATAATGGCCTTGTGCATCATCTTGTTTACTCCTMCTGGTTGAAAAATGTTATAAATTCAATATCAGGTTGGGCAGACGCATTTGTTTACAAAGCCTATGAGGCTGTTGAGACACCAGGTCTCCGGGCAATTTATGGACAGTGGTATTTCAGGCTGGATTGCAGGGCTGAATGGAAACGTTTCGGAGGGAGCGTGTGTAGAGCTGTGACCCAGAGCAGCAGGCAGGCATGACATTAGATATTGCACAAGGAACACTCTTATTTTGGGGCAGGAGGTTCTCTTGCTGCATCCTTGAAAGATACATTTGTTGTTCCCATTTCTTTTTCATCTTGTAAATTAGTTATTGCTTTGTAATTCTCAAATGGTGAACTGGTCATTGGATTACAGAGGGAGGTGTGTGGCCATATACTTTAAAGAGAGACAAGGAGGGGGTGCTCTTCTGCCAGCATCACTGTGCCCCTAAGTTGGTTCCCACTGATTTCCTTCTGTTCCCYTCAAAATTTTGTGCATCTTCTAAAGTGTCGTGATATTCAAGGATGGCATTGAGTGCTTTGGGATTTTGGTCTGACCAATTCTTTTGTTCATATGTTCTTCACTTACCCTTTATTAGTGGCTTTGCATTCGCTAGTGGAAATATCCCAGATACTTTTCAGGGTACTCAAGATGAAGATGTTCAAAGAAACTTAACAGGAGTAAACAGTGTGTCTTAGTTGCCATCTAAGCCATCTTTAGAAATTTGCTGCTCTTAGAAATATCTCATAATTCATGTGTAAAAGCAAGAAAACAAGCAAACATTTTGGTAATAAAGAAGAGAGAGGAGAAGAGAGGAGAAATAAACCTCCAAGAAGGACAGGACCACTGGTCAGTAATTTCTGAGAGAAAATGATAATTTATTGCCGGGAACGTCCATCTGTTCAAGTCAGTTATGCGTTAGGGCACTAAATTGGAAATTTCAGAGCAAAATTCACATGGAAATTTATTAAAACAGGCTCTGRATTCACTCCTTTAAGTGTGTGATTCTGTAAAGTTACAACATAAAATAGACAAAATTAAACTAGTTAAGGGGGAAAAAAATCCCAGTATTTTTCTTATTATTATGGGATTCTGATGATGCAGAATTGATATTCCTGTTCAGTCTTAACCAGAGGACAATTTACATTTAGGTTTGGAAACAAGTTAGTGGATTTTTCTAGCTAATTTTCAGTGGTCAGGAGATCTTCTCCTGACCTATCATCTTCTGACCAGGAAAGCCAAGGYTGAAAATAACTCATAGCCGATGTGCCGTGCCAGATGACATGTGAGCTGCCCTGGGTACTCCTGGCTTTGCTGCTGGCTTGATGTTTGGGATGTGGCCCAACAMACAGCCTTGGTTCATGCAAGCAGGCAAGAGAAGGAAAAAGAAAAACCCAAAGTGTGTGCCTAGAGTTATTGTGGTAGTGAAGGGGAGAAGGACAGTTTTGTGGGTCTCYGCAGCAGTGGTGATATTCCCAGCCTCCCTGCAGTTCTGCAGAACGCCCTCGGATGTGCTCTTGTGAGTGCCCGGTGCCCGGGTCGCTGCGCGGGGTGCTTGGGGCCCATGATGTCTGACCATGCTCTGGCTTCCCTCGTAAYGCCGGCACCGCTTTGGTGGGTGTTTGCCAGGCCCTGCTGTCAAACTATTGCACATACACAGGTCGTTATGTATTGAAATCCTGTGTGATGCAAGGGGGAATATGGCCTGCCTAAAGCAGTCTTGCTGTGTTTCATTTCAGCAAAGTGTTTAACTTGGATTCCAAAAGAGCAGAAAGCTCTTTAATCATTAGCATGGTTATTCATCTGCTTGAGTTGCAGATTTGGGACCTTTTTCTTTTTTTAAAATTTTTATTTATTTTCTTAATAAAGGTAGAGGTAGTCACTACAGAAGTTCCTGACATAGATAGATAAGGGAGTCTTTTAGCTGCCTGTAATTTAGACCAGGCGAAAAATGATCAGTATCACTTAGAAATGCTGACTGATCCTTTTTACTTTGTCCAAAATTTTCATCTTTAAAATTTTAGTTTTTCTTGGTGTAAAAGTTTCCACAGATTTCAAACCTTTTTTACACAACTCACATTTTTTTTTAACTGAAATTCTAATATCACTTCTTTGTATTTACCTGAGCATGCACATAGGATGAGAGAGAAATGAAAAAGAACTCAGTGTAACCTCAGAACAAATATGTTTAGTTTTGTTCTTACTTTATAAATTGCACAAACTTTTTTTTTTTTTTTTTTTTTTGGTCAAACCTTCAAGATTTTTGTAGGAACAAATGATGATCTTTCCTCCCAGCTAGTTGTGAGGTAGATAATAATTACAGTGTGTGGAAGTACTTACCTTTTTTTTTTTTCCCTTGAAGCTGTTTATCCTTTAAATCATTTGCACTTTGTAGCTTCATCAGTTCAGGTAGATCTGTTGACAGATCCACCTGACAGTTGTTTTAATTATTGTAGGACAAGGTAAAGAAACAAATTGTGATGTTATCAGTCAGACAGGAAGAAGGAACTAAGCCCTCCCAAGGAGGGAAGATGGAGGAAATGGGATAAATCTGACGCTAAGGTCTCCTTTTTTCAACTCTGATATCTTTTCTTACTATAACTGCTTTCAGTTACTGTTTTGTTTGGGGGTATATAYGTACAGAGGTGTGGATTTTGGCATAGTATTCTGCATGTATTATGAGTACTGACATCGGGCTCATCTATGCAAATGACTGCTCCTTCAATCTGAGCATCTGCGGTTGGTGAAACGAAGCACGTGGGTGTAAAGGCCTCTGTGTCTCGCGTGCCCTGCTAGGCAGAGGCAAACGCAACAGCATGGGGAGAAAGAGATGTGTCCCGGCGATGTCTGRCCGGCATCTGGGCATCTCTCTGCAACGTGCACGCGGGCACCAACCCGAGCTGAGTCACCGGTGGAAATGGAGCTCCAAGGACGTAGACTTCAAGGCAGTCACTTGAAGATATGGGTCCAGCTCATGCTGAAACCTGTTTCTGTGGCTTCAGCAGTGTGCATGCTCAACTCTGTGGGCTTAAACCAAGTCGAGATGTGCTTAGGTGTCCTGCAATCCTGCTTCCCGTTGTGTCCCTGCCATSGCTGTATGTGCCAAGCTCAAAAGAGTCCCTGGGCTCTGGGAGTGCSTTGGGTTGATCTTGCTGCAGATGGTTGTTTGAGAGCCTATGCTTAAGGGGTCCCARGCAAGTTTAGGATTGGGAAGCCTGCTTTCAACTGTCTGTAAACCACAGGTACAAGATAACTTAGAATCCGACGGATCCTTGAGTCCTGTATGTTATCGAAATTTGGCTACTCCTACCCTCATTTATTTATCTAGTTTGCCTTTTTATTTTGTCCTATTTCTGCCCCTTTTACRTGTTCCATACAATGTTTAATGGATAGCAGGGTAAATGAGAGGTGGACCTAGCAATAACTCATCAGACATCTCGTAAGCTTTGTTTGTCTTTTATTGTCTGGTCATTGATTACAGTAGTGCTCAGACAAGGATAGGGCACCAAATTGGTCCATTTTAGTGAATCTGCCTGTGGACCAAGTCAGTGGCATCAACATGTGAGCAACAGAGATCCTCTGCTCGGGTCTCTGTGCGGGAGCTGSTCGGTGTCGGCTGCACTGGACGGAGCGCTCCCGGAGCAGCGCCCATCGCGACGGGGAGCACGAGGCCCGGGTGCTGCCTGGCCACCCATTTGTGGATGTGCTTCTGTCCCCCCGCTGGGAGRTCGCTGGGGAATAGGTCACAAGAGTCATATGGCTCTGTGGAAGCGTAGGTTTTCCAGCAGTGACTCGTGGAGATTTTAATCAAGGTAGCCAAGGCATGAGCAGCTGAGGAGAAATGCTGAGCTTCATTCAGTACAATACATTTAATTGAGACTTGCTGGGTTTGATWTTGTCCAACTAAAGAAATCTGAGGAATGAAGAATGAGCTCTTTTCCATGTTTCTAGGAACACTCGTGTACTGCAGGAGTAGTAGACAAATCTGGCCTGTCTTAGAAATACTGGTTTCACTCATCAGTATCTTACAGATGCCCAGAATACTGATGTTCACTTAAAACTGAAGTATCCTTTTTTGATCATTTGTTGCTTTAAGATTGTTCATTACTTTGATAATTTTTTGCTTCTTCTTCTTTTGAGCAAGTAAATTTAACAGGGTTCTATGATTATATGCAGAAGAGCCATCGTCTTTCTAAACCAATGGTGGCAATGGGAAACTCTGGAATGAAAATCACATACAGTGTAAGAGCATGTAATTCACTTAATTTCAAAAGCTGAKGTAGCCTTATTTAAAATGGGATATTGTCTTTTAAATCTGGCCTGTGGGCAAGAAGGATGCACACTAATATTCTGTAGCCTTTTTGTGGCTGATAATCTCTGATTTCTACTGGAAAGACGAAATAATGGTTTGAGACAGGATTGACTTTCTTTTTCATGCTTGATGGTCTGGATCAAGTCAACTTTTACAAAAACGTTGCTAACTTTATGATTTTTATTTTTCAGATTTAACTTCCTGATATTTTTATTTCTTGGTCCATGCTTCTTTCCTAAAAGAAAGTCAATCTATTATGGTGCCTTCCTAACATCTCTTAAAAAAGATGCTTAAGAACTGTAACTGYTCAGAAATTAGAAAGAAAAGAAAAAAAAAAAAGGTCCACTGCTTATTAAAAGAAACACCAAACCCAAAGTTTTGTGGAACCTGACTCATATGGTTTGAGTACTTGATGTGGCAGTACCATGATAAGAAAATCCCAGTGCAAGCCTCAGCAGGTGTCCTGGGTGAGTTACAGAATCATAGAATCATTATGGTTGGAAAAGACCTTCAAGATCATCGAGTCCAGCTATAAGCCCTTCAACACCCTGCCTGTTAAACCGTGTCCCTAAGGGCCTCACCTGCACGTTTCTTGAACACTGCCAGGGATGGTGACTCCACCACTTCCCTGGGCAGCCTCTCCCAGGGCTTGACTGCTCTTGCCATGTAGAAATTCTCCCTAATGTCTAACCTGAACCTCCTCTGGCACAGCTTGAGGCCATTTCCTCTTGTCCTATTGGTAGTTACTGTGGAGGAGACCGTCCCCACCTCACTAAAACCTCTTCAGGTAGTTGTAGAGAGCAATAAGGTCTCCTCGGAACCTCCTCTTCTCCAGACTCAACAGCCCCAGCTCCCTCAACCGCTCCTCCTATGGTCTGTGCTGCAGCCCCTGCACCAGCCTCGTTGCCCTCCTTTGGACACGCTCCAGCACCTCCATGTCCTCCCTGCAGTGAGGGGCCCAGCACTGCACACGGTGTTCGAGGTGCGGCCTCCCCAGGGCCGAGGGCAGGGGGACGGTCCCTTCCCTGCTCCTGCTGCCTGCCCTGCTCCTGGTGCCAGCCAGGAGGCCGTGGCCGCCTTGGCCCCTGGGCCCACGGCTGGCTCGTGTCCAGCCGGCTGCCGACCGGCCCCCCAGAGCCTTTCCTGCCGCGCGGCTCTGCGGCCGCTGCCCCAGGCCGGCAGCGCTGCGGGGGCTGCTGGGACCCAAGYGCGAGTGYGTGGATGATGGAAGTGCTGCTGTGGTAGCTGAGACATCCTCACTCACTCTGTACACGTGTAAAATATGTATGTATCCATACACATATATTTGTATGGATGTGTATATGTGTATATATAATATAGTGAACAATGACATTTTATTTAATTGTGTTACCCCATATTCTTCACTCACTCCTGGCAGCTGCSTTGCATAGGAGTGAAGGCTTTTTGTCTTCCCCTTCCTTCTCTCTCTGGCTCTGCAAMAATGCCATGGGATGAGAATGTCATGATGTTCCTTCCTGATGTCTCTCCTGACTCTGGCTGACAGAAATGTAGTGTAAACTCTGCTTCCCCATGTAGTTTGGATCATGTTGGCAGTAAGATCAAAGGGGAGGAATCTCAGGAGATGCCTAATAGGTTTTATCCAGATTCCTTAAAAAGTCAAATTTGTGAGTGGTTTTTGTGCTCCTTCCTTCCCTTCCTTCCTTCCCTTCCTTCCTTCCTTCCCTTCCTTCCTTCCCTTCCTTTTCCTATGTAACTGCAGAGTTTGTGAATATCTTTTATATTGGCAGAATGGTCAGTTGAGACTATTCAGTTGCCTCTGGGGAGCCGCAACATATCTTTACATATTGGCTGGAATTTTTATTACAACTGTTATTCTGTTATGATTTGATTTCAGAGTATAAAGATAAGTTACCCCTACAGGCCAATACCTTCAATTGATATAGCTTTAAACATTTTCATAAAAGAAAGTTTCCTAAATTCAGTCCTCAGAAATGATCAGATTTTAGTGCTCTTGCAAGGTCAGGCAGTAGCCTGTCTAAACTTGGAAAAACCATCGCAGCTTCAAACCATTTCCTTGAGACTGGTTGCTGTTTATATATATTTTAGTAAACATTATTACTTCCTTTTCTTTYCTCTCTCTCCCCCTCTCCCTTGTGAGTTGGGCAGACGCCTCYGCTCCCCAGCTGTGTCGCTCCTCCGGAAGGCTTTGCAGCGGTTCCCTCGTGGGACAGCGGATGTGTGGGGCTGCRGCCTGCCCTGCTGCTGAACGCGGTGCCCTCAACCTCTCCCACCCACTGCCCACACCTTCACGGTGGCTTGCGCCCTGCAGCAGGAGGCAGTCTGGCTTTGAGGAGCTTTGCTGGGCGTTTAGCACTGTTTGGAGGTAGCAAAACTGCTTCTCCTGCCTCCTGTCCTGGGCTAGAGTGGCCACTGGTGGCCTCAAGCACCTGCCTCAACAATCTGAGGGAAGCAGAGGTGCTTTTTCCTAGAAGAACCATTTCCCTGTCTTTTGTTTTGCTCRTTTTCTACTCAGAAGTAACCTTCTAGTGCCTCCAGGCACTGGCTGGTTTTCTTTTGTGTGCATCTGGATTCAAAGGGGAAACAGATCGGGATATACAAACTGGTATACTGGTTCCCGACATGTGACAGAGGCTCTCCTGTCCCCATTTTGCCTTCAGAGTTTCATTAAAATGCTGAGTTTTCTCTGAACTCCAGTAAAAGGTACTATTTTAGGTTGTCTATTAACAGTATGATCCTGACCACAACTGAACCCGCATGTTACTTTAAGTTCCCTCTGGTATTAGAGTTCAACGTGTCATTGATTTTGCTGGTGTTAATTTGCAGAGAACAAAATACTATTTGTTACTGCCAGGAAGCCTTAAAAAAAGGGTTTTGGCTATAAGAGGTGTGTGACATCAAACAATGCGTATAGCCTTTTGACATGCAGTTTACCTTGTCCTTCATTACCTCTCTTTTCCTTTTCTCCCTTTGTGTGTACTGACTTTGCAGGATGATCCAGATTTTTTTTTATCTGTTTGCAGAAGTAACTGCAGAGTATTGATTTTTGTCTGTGTTCAACCCCTTGGAAACAGTGCTGAAGTAAGACATTAAATCCCAGCAATTGGGCTTTAAACTCTCCTCATCCTCCCTTGAATGGTTAAAAAGTCCAGGCTTTTTATGTGAACAGCAGAAGGGAGGCAGGAGCTACTGCTGAGTGTGTTGTTGGTGCTCAGAAGCTTCCTGCTGGTAAGGAAAGTCCTGAGAAAGCTGAGTCCAGCATGTCCCATCAAAGTCAAACTTGTGTCTAGACAGAAAAGCTTACATAAGCCATCAAAAGAGGAAGGGTGCCCTGTGTAATTGAAGTGCCTAGCAAATGAACACTCAGTACCTCTCGTTATTTGGCCCATAGATGCTGAAAGCAAAAAGCACTTTTATGCTTCTCACTTAGCTTGCCGTAGCTGACGGTGCATGAGCTCATTCTCCTGCCTTGATGGTTTTTCAAATACATGTTTGTCTTCAGTTGTTATTACCTCACTTACGGCTTTACTCTCCTGCTTAAGCCAAACTACTTTTCCTAAGACTCCTTATAAACCTGCTTAGCTTATTTAAAGCAGATATAGCATATTAGTGTTCTAAATGGCCTTGAGAGGCTGTTGATGGCATTTGGCAAACAATGCAGACAACATGCAAATCATTGGAGGTGGTGTTCATAAAGACAAATGGTTTGTCTGCATGTAAAAAAAGGAAAAAAAGGCGACTTTCTAGTTTGTCTTTAAAAGGGTATGATACTGCAACTTCAAGCTGTTGGGATTCTCCTCTGTGTGCCTCGGGACTGTAGGGGGACTTTGGGCACCCTGGTTGTGCAGAGCTTGTCCTAGAGCAACATTTGCTTTGATTTTTCTTTGGTTTAATATGAATTTCTACAGGTAAATATTTTGTGTTTTACTCACAGTCTCCTAAGAATTGTCTCTCTCT